>VMDR010003001.1:0-79744 GCA_007922815.1 Macrotus californicus | reverse complement strand
AAGTATCATCATTATTCATGATTAAGAACTAAAGGGACTGGAACATAGCTTGATTGGTTAATAGTGATCTTTCTTGGGGTGTGATGTAAGAGAAGATTTGGATCTCTGGACCCTTGGGCTCTTGGCGATTGCTGTGACGTCTTGAGATGATAAATACAAAGCATGTAACACAGTGCCAGATACTCAGTAAGCAGTGGGAGAGGCCACTGCTGCTGACCACCATGATTTCATCAAGTTATGACCTATGGATGCTTGAGGCCAATAGGCAGAAGTTCCCATTGTTGTCTAGGACAGAATTCTGGAGAAGGCAAAGCCTGCAGTTAGTACACACCCCTCTTTAACTTCCTTTCCTCCTCATGTACATATGTATAGATGATTCTGTACACATCTTGGACTAGATATATGCATGACCCTAATTCATATGAATATGATGTTACAGCTATATGAAAGACAAAGATCTTCTAATGAGTGGTTTTTGATGCCCCAAATCCCCACTTGAAAGAAGGGACATGCATGTGGATTTGTTAGAAGACTTGCTGTCCATCTGTTCCTTCAGACATGCACTGGTCAGGGTTGGCTGAAGCCGGACCACAGGATAGTGCGGGTTCAGACCAAATTCCCTTGGCATTCTGTCTCCCCACCTTGAATGTTCTCCCTGAGTTGCCTTTTGATGTTATAAATGTTAGCTTTTACGGTGAGAAAATGTAATAAATCACTCTCTCAAACCCAATATACATATTTGGAGAGTATTTCCCTATTTATTTATTTAATTTCTACTTCTATGTATGCCCACCAATGTGCGTGAATACTAGTACATACCCACTATCTCATCGGGAGCTGTACAATATAAAATTTCATATAAGAAACATATTTCAATGCTATCTGGAGCCAAAAAAGTTCATGTTCTCTCCAGGAGGATTTATAGCCTTTATAATGTAATTATCAAGTTTTGATTTTTATTGTTGTTTTCTGATGATTTTTTTTGTCTATTCTTACTTTATTTCTTGATGGCTCATATTTTATTTAAAATCATATATTCTCTGTTGATAGTGCTTTTGTTGGTTTGTTAAGCTTCAGTTTAGGGAAAAATTCAGGGATATAGATGAAGACGAAAGTATAGACGTAGTTACAGACCTGTAGCCAAGCTCTCCCTCCCTCCCTCCCTCTCTCCACTGCCCGTGTATTAAATTGCACAATTTAATTTAGCTCATTTCAGGTCTGCTCCTTGGATAAAGGTGCCTTTAGTTTTAATAGATTCATTAGGCCATGCTTTCTCCATCTTGGTAAACAAAACTATATAAACCATCGCTTGTCCTTCGGGGATAGAAACCATCTCAGAACTCTGTCCTCAGCACGGCTAATTGCAGAGTATAATTAAGCATTTAAGGAACTTTGCCAGGGAACTGTGGGAAATCTACCTTCAGAGTCATCAGGCAGAGAACTGTTCAGCTTTTCACACTTTCCCGTGCTCCTTCTCCTGAAACGGACACAACCTCAGGACATGGCTTTTGCTTTTTTTCCTTTTGATGAGCTGCTAAACTGTAAGCCTTTGGAAGGATTTGTTGGGAAATGAGCCTGTCTGCTGCGTAAACCCAGAAAAACTCTCAGAGGGATGGTATGGCAATGATTTCCAAGTTGTGTTGTCCCTCTCTCAGGAGACAACTTTTCAGACCTATGAAAAGCACTGACTCCTTAACCAAACGGATCCTGGCAAATATTTCTAAAATCCAGGAGCAACTTTTAGTAAATGCAGTCTGAGCCCAGGAGAGTGAAATACGCAGCCCCGCTTTGGGCACAATGATGGAGCCTCCCTGCTATACAGGTAACAGTTAGATACGATGGATGGACAATAAAACATGGACGCATGAAGCTCTCAAATATAATCCCCAAATAACTACCTACATAAAGGTTCCCTCTTCCCACTCCTCTTCTATCCTCTGAATCAAAGTAACACATTAAAAAAGTATTTTTCAAGCAATGCATCATCTCATAACTACAGCCAAAGACTTTGAAGAATTATGAGGCTTATGTTGGATGCTATTTCACTGCCACTCGGTTCAATAAATAAAGCCGTGGAAGCTAATATGAACTCTACAATAGAGAAACATGCAAAGAAATGTTAACTGCCATCCATACTTTGCCCCGTTGGATTTTCTGCTACATGGCAGCTTCTATTAGTCAACATTCACGGATTCCACATCAGGCCTGGTTGTGATAGAATGACAAGAAATTTTAAGACACACCCAGCACATGATTCAGCCCCAATTTCCAGCAGACCCATCTGGCCACATAATCGACTCTTCACCACCACTGACCCTGTTTTCTGCCGTATGAACGACGCCACAGACAGTAGCTGTAGAACCTGTGTTTCTAAAATACATGGTATTGACTGGGGAGAAGGGCCTGGCCACACCTTGCTCCATTCGCGCTGCATTTCCTGGGTTACCTATTTCTTACTGAAAGGAAAGTGTGGGTCACTGAGTAGAGAGGCCTAGTCGGTCATCAGACAACGCCTACAAGACTCCTGCCAGGTTATCCTTCCAGCCCTCTGGCCATTGCCTCCTGCTCCCCTCTTTCCATTCCTGCTCTGCCCCCACCTCTTCTCCACCTTGCAGTTCTCATGGATGCCCCCTTTTGCTTTAAATATTTTACACTGAGTATATCAACTAGTAAATCCTCATGCATTTTCTCCCAAAGTGTTTCATATTTATTTTGTCAAACTTCAAGGAACGTCCCTGGTGAAATTTTGTACTTCACGGGTCGGGGTATTAGTATACTTTCTCGGGCATTTAACGATCCCTATTTTACTTATTGAAGGCCTGTCTCCAGTGCTTTTTCCAAAAACTTAAACTTTTCAATTACATCCGGAACTCAGAAGCCCATACAATGCTAAGTCTATACTGAACTATGTAATTTGTGAACTTGACTGTAAGGCTAGTTAAGAATAAGAGCCTAGATTTTTAACTTTCAATCCTAGGTCAAAGGATCATCTACTGTGGCAACTGGTTGGTGAGTTCTGCGTGCACTTTATGACAAAGCTCATGGAGCAAAATGCCTTTATTCTTAAAAGCCTCCCACCTGTGTTCAGATTGTCATTCTTACAGCATATTTACTGGACAGGTATTTTATCCTGGTAAAAAAACAGATGAGGAAAATGATGAGCACAGGTTTTGCTCAAATAATAAAATTCTAATAAAGAATATAGAAATTTTGGCTTGGTTCCTAGTCCCATTCACTTAATTTCTTTGTGAAACAACACATTCATAAAGAAGTAAAATTTGACATTATTAATGATATATCCTTAGCTTAATCCTCAAAAAAAAATTTGTTTTTAAGAGGAACTGGTTTTGTTTTGCCTAAAGATGAAGGATGTTAATTTAAGAAAGTTGTTAGCCAGTAACATGCATATCAAAATATTTTGTATTCTTTTTTTTTCTCAATTGAAGTATGAAAGAAATTGACTTAAGTAGGGCAAAGCTTCTAGTTATACTAACACAGAATGTTAAAATATGTCTCACCCACATGCCTTAATAGTCAGGAAGAGCATTAGGGACTGTTATAGAATGTAAGTGGTCTACAGAGCAGTGGAACTGATATATTTTATAGGCACTAGAGATGGGCAATTTCCGTCTCGCAGAGTTTCTACGTGGTCAAAGTAGGAGAGAAAGGAGAGTATCGAAAATGAGAAAGGGAACCCAGATGGAAAAAACACAATCACTACTGAGATCCCGGCAGCTGCTGTTTCTTTTTTTTAAAGTCCTCCATTTCACCCTTGCTATTGTAAAGAAAAATAAACTTACTTTTTTTTCTTTCTTTGCTCTGGAGAATATCAAGACAAAAACTTGATCTACTGACTAGGCACTTGATAGCATGAGCAATTCGAAAGGTTAGACGTCACATAAAAGCATTAAGCACCAACCTTTCAGGATTGGATGTTACCAAATAAACAGCCGGATGCTGCTGACATTAACACCTATTATTGTGCTGCCTTAGTTTTTGGGGGACCATAAACCCTCCTGGATGATGAACATTTTGTAATTCAAAGGATGACTCATGGAAAAGATGGTTTTCACTTTCTAAAGTGCTGTAGGATTGCATTTAGCAATGTCTTGCTGTGTTGAAATTGATTCCATTTGAATGACAATCCAAAAGCTACGATAAACTCTGAGATTGCACAAATGTGTTTTGCTTCTCGCCTCTATTTGGGAAAACAGAAGCAAACAAATATATCGATGTTCCTGGGAGCTGGTGCACGGTGATATCCTATTGCATAAACAAGCAGCATACAAAACAGGGTCACGGTTGTCACGTCTGTTTATGGAATGAATAAGGACGGTTTTTAAGAGATGTGAATGGCATCCAATAAAACATCGCAAGTGAGGTTCATTCTGTCCAAAACTCCTTTGAGTGTTTATTTACCTGGATTGATATTGACCTAGGGAGCCAACTCCTACATATTGTAAAATTGTACCAAAAGATTCACCAAATGATTCTCTTCTGACCAGTCTAAATCAGTACAATTTTAAGACAGAATAATAGTTACACTTATAATTAGTGCTGTTTTTCTCTGATCTCAGTTACTATGTGGGAAAGTCTTAAGCCATCACCAACCACAAATAACTTTCTCATTTCACTTCTTGGGGATTTAATTAGATGAGATTGTGAAGAGCATGGTGATTTGTTGGTCACGCCAGCAAAGGAGGCAGTTAAATAAAATAATTTCTTGACAAGAAATGTCTTTGGGATCTTAAAAGTAGATTCTCGTCATTCTGAATGAAGGGATGTAGGAATGACTTTTCAAAGACCCATTCATTGCAATGATTTACTTTGAATGTATTCCCAGAAAAATACAAATTTTTGAGCTTTGAAGGTTAAATTTTTTAAAAGTTCATGTAAAAACATAACCTAATTTTTACAGTATTCTCCTGGGGGAGATAGTTAACTCGAAGTCACTCTGAATTTAATCACAGCAGTTCCTCATAAAATCATACACCTTTCTTATGGTTTTTATCACACACACACCTTCAAATATGTTCAACTGTTTACCTACAAAGGTGACCAAAAAAGACAGAATAAATTTGGAGCACCAAAATAGGTAGGTTTTAAACTATTCCTTTTCCAGTCTGAAATTCCATGACGAATCACTGGGTTATTTTTATGGTGGACAATTACGAGCTGGACCTAGCTTTGCCAAAGTTGCAACATGAGCTATAAACAAGTAAATACACAAAATGCAAAGATAAAGGACAAAGTAGAGTGTCCATTTTTCTCTAGGCAACTTAGACATGAGTGCATCTTTCTCTCCTTTTAAACTCTGAAGAAGAAAAATCCTATAATTGCATCGACTGTTGTTTTACTAAAACTCAGTTGAAAAAATTGTTACAGTATCACTTCCCCATTCCAGTGTAATTTGTATCTACAGATTGTTTTCATGATTTTGCCCTTTCTTAAAACTACGCTTTTATAGTCTAGTCTTCGGAGAAGCCACGCCTTGTATCACTTGTTTTACAGCAAGTTATAGAGGCACATACCAGAAAGTTATTCACCACTGGTTCAGAAGTCGATAGCTTATAAATGTGCAAATATCTGAGCTTTGGAAATGAAAGGTGCTATTATGTTATTACCATGAATGTGCTATTACTGTAAATACTGTGGTAACCGGGGCCTGAAAGAATCTATTAAGTTAAGATTATGCATTCTTCGGGCTTTGAGGTTCTGAAGCTCATCCATCATTCAGTGCCCATTGGCATTCATAAACACCACAAGCCTGACTAGTAGGCAGCTGTGTTTCATTTCTCTGCCCTTCCCTTGCCGTCTTCTCCACTCACCATCTTTATCTAACCTCTCTAACCAATCACGACTTATTTATTGTCATTTAAAAATAATGTTGAAATGTTTACACACAATCTGCAATTAATTGGAGATGACTTGATGCGGCTGTTGGATCCCCGCTGGTAGGAGAAAGTCTGGGTTATGTCAAGTGGATTTTCTCCATCTCCTCCACTGGTGACATGTGGCAAAACAGCTGTAAGTGGAGAAGACAGGCTGTGCAGTGAATCGTGGCACTCAAGAGTGACGTGAGGGACAGTGAGGGAAAGAAACGGAAGGCTTCCTTCGGAAAGGGTGCTCTGAGGAACAAGGTCGCTGAGACCATTTTTCGGTTTTTCATATTATTTAAACATAATCAACAAAAGAAAAAAGCAAACAAAATACAACCAGAGACATTGAAATTAAGAACAATTTAACAATGGCCAGAGGGGAGGGGGGAGAGGACAGTGTGGGGAAGGGTTTCCAGGAAACACTATAAAGGACACAAGGACATAATCAAGGGGGAGGGTGGGAGCAAGGGAGGGAGGTGGGATTGGCTGGGGTGGGGGAGGCAGTGGTGGCAGGGATATGCAGACAACTGTAAATGAACAACAATAAAGTAAAAAAACAAAACAAAACATTCTAATCAAATTTCCAAATTGAAATCAATGTTTGTAGTCCTGGGAAAAAATAAATAAATAAATAAATAAATAAATTTTCTAATTGGAAAAAAAAATGTTGTTTGGCCATGCTACTGCTCTCAACAACACTTGCATGCATTCAACTGAACGATGGCTTTACGAGGGACACCGGAAAGGATCTGAGTGCAGCACTTATTTCTGAAGCAACCCCTGCTCTGCTCGGCTCCACTTCGCACATCTCCCTTGAAGGGCAGCCACGCAGATGCACTGTTCTGGGTGCAGACCCAAAAGACCCGGAATCAGGATCTCGAAGAGATGCCTGCACCCATGTGTTCAGTATTCACAGCAGCCAAGGGGTGGGAACAACCTAAGTGTCCACTGACAAATGGATAAAGAAAAGGTGGAATGATATACGATAGAATATTATTCAGCCTTAAAAAAGAAAAGAAATCCTACCATCTGCAACCACGTGGAGGAACTTAGAGGACATTATGCTAAGTGAAATAAGCCGATCACAGAGGGACAGAAGTGGCATGATTCCACTTACAGGAGAGATCTAAAATAATCAAATTCAGAGAAGCAGAGAGTAGAATGGTGATCACCAGGCGCTGAAGGAGGGGTGGGGGAGAAATAGGGAGGTATTGTTCAATGCAATGCTAAATGCTTCTGTCGTACAAGACGGATGTGTGCCGGAGACCTGACGCACAACACAGCGCCTAGGTAACAATGTGCCGTCGTGCACTTTAAACCATGTTGAAGACAGATCTTACGGTAAGGGCCTTTTACCACAAAACAAAGCCTATGTCACAAGTTATAAGTCCAAACACAACAAAATGTGTACAGTAAGTATGTGCGGTTTTTCAGTGATACCCCAATAAAGCTAAAAAACATAAATAAATAAAATGAGGTTGCATAGAGAGAAACCAGATCCCATAGGTCTAATGGGTCAGGAAACTACGAAAGGGTTTTATACAATACTAGAAAATAAAAACCCCTATTTTCATTTTTGAAGAGCCACCAAGGTTGTGACATGAATGACGCACCAGTGGGAAATGAGAACAGATGCAGGGACTAAGGCAGGAGGTTATTTCATAGCCCAGGCAGAAGATGGCGGACTTCTATCCCAAATCATGAGAACTAACTTAGAAAAATAAGGCCCTCTCAATGTTCTTTGGTCTATTTCCAGTTCGGAGGTGTTTGTATCGACGTGGCTTCTGCCCCCAGACAACGCCCAGAAGTCACAGCTGGGAGAGTGGTTTGCAGAGTTATTCTGTACACATCAGTCTCAGTGCCCGTTAGGCCCAAGGTCACTTCCCAGGGAAAGCCACCAGCCACCTGCTTAGGGAAGCAGAGTGAGGCGAATCCTTTCATAATTATCATCAGAGTTGATCAGCGTAGCCACCTGATTCAAGAGAGCTCTTTTTCTAGGCTGATTCTTGAAGTGGCCTGGTCTGGAGAGAGGCCGGGCGTGTGAGCATTGGACGCCCAAGATATGACACTCCCAGGGCATGTCACTTTGAACAGCGGTTCCCAATGGGAGCCATTTTACTTCCCAGGGGACGTTTTCAATGTCTGGAGGTGTTCCTGTTTGTGACAAGCGGTGAGGGGAGTGCTGTTGCTCTCTGGTCTGCAGAGGACGGGATGCTACCAGCCATCCGACAAGGCACAGCGTGACCCACAGCAAAGGATGATGGGGCTCAAAATAGTAAGCACCGAAGTCGAGAAACTCAGACTTTCCAGAACAGAACTTCCACGTATCAGGAATGTGGCAGATGAAAACCAATCCTTAGCTCAGTCATGGAAATGAGGTGAGAAAAGGGAAGTTTAAGAAAAGCAACTGAGACATGGTCCAATAGTACAGGGTGGGCCAAAGTAGGTGTACAGTTGCTCGCATGGAAAATAATGCAATAATTAATAAAACTAGTATAAGAGTGAACGGTGTTTTGCCTACTCACAACTGTACACCTACTTTGGCTCTACCCTGTGTGGCTTATTTTCAGTCCTTCGGATAGTTATTTCACCAATATTTCACCAAGCCTCAGGTAAAACTCAAAACACTTCTTAGAAAAGGAGATAATACCCAAGATGTTTCACAGACTTACTAATCTTTCACATTTCTTTAAGTGTAAATATTTTATAAGGCTTTTGCTTGCAAAAATTCAATTTGTAATTTCCCAGAGTTGTTGTGCAATTTGGTTCCGTTAGCAGCTAATAACATTCATTGTTACAGAGCTAAAGAAAGAAACACATAATGTATAACGAAGTGCGTTTATGGTCTTCATACTTAATAATTTTGGTTTAAATTCTGCTTACAAGTAATCCCTTTAATACTTACATGCTAAATATCTTCTATATGCCTCTCCAGCCACATACACTCTTCACCCTTCTTCACCTGTGCCCAGGTGATTGATCTTTGTAGACTTTATCAATAGATTCAACTTCACCTTGGGCTAGTTAATAAGGGGTGAGGGAGGAAAGTAATGTGAGGGTCTTATTCTCACAGCCCTTCCCCGAGAGGTCGCCACAGCCTGGTGGTGTCCCCCACAGCTCATTGTAGATGGCCCTTTGCACAGCTCTCTGTCTCCACTCATCCTTTTGAGCTTGGAGTTGGGAACAGGGCCCCTGGTATGTTCCCCATTCCCTGGCCACCCCATCGCACACAGTCTCATGATTGAACTCTCACTGTGGCATCCTAATATATAATGGTATTGTTTCCTGCTGAGAGAGAGCCTGAGTAATACAACTTATATTATTATGGTTTAAATGTTCACGAAGCTAAATGAGGCATCCATAGGAGACTCCAATTGCTATTGATACACAAATGACATGTATGGTATATCCAGGTAAATTAGAAGGAATCCACAGATGCTGCATTTTGTACATAAGGCTCTAAAAATAAAATCAAAGCATAGGTCAGAAAAAAAAAGTGTAACTCCTCATATAATTCCAGATGTCAGTGCAGCATTTGCCTCTCCCTGCTAGAAGGGGACACTGGGGGAATTGTGAAGAATTGGAATTCTTTCACGAACTCCTCTGGTACAAAATCCCTTCGCTTATGACCCAGCAAAGTCGATTGACCTCCTAAAGCATAAATTTGTTGTCATTCAGTTCAATCTCCAGCTCCCTTGGAGATGGAAAAATACCTCTCAGATATTTTACTGCGTAAGCATCCTGCCTGAAGATCTGTCTTGAGCCTCACTGTTTCTGCCTCCATAGGATGCTCTGCTGAAAGCAGATGGTCCTTGCACTTGCAGGCAGCTCTGTGCAGTGATGGGGCACAGACTCTGCATCCAGCAACTTGGTTCGAATCTCCTCTTGGCCATTTATCAGATCTGTGATTCTGAATAAGCTCCATAAGCCTTCTGAGTCTTAGCTTCATGATCTGTGTGACAAAGTTAATATTATCTCTTCCTAAGCATTTGAGCATTTGATGATAATTAAATGAGAACATAAAATGCCTTGGCCATAAAATGCTTGTCTGTAGAGGTTTTGTTTGTTTCTTTTTTTTTTTTATTCATTCTAATTTCTGGTCTGGAGAAGCAGACAAATGAGAAAAGTAAAACATAAGCTATACAAGAAGCAATATGGCCACCTTACAATTAGAGACGTGTTACAAGGTTGAGGCAACCAGAAATAGTGCATCCAATGGGCTTGTTTCATGGACTACTAGTCGTCTTCTCCTGTCTTGTCCTTCATTTTCTATTTCAGAGGCATCTTATTCTCTTCCTGTCAACTTCCCATGCTGTGCATCTCTGGGACACCCAGCCCAGGGCAACACGGGTCTGATGCTCAGCAGTGTCAGGTGCATTACAGAAGTGGAACCCTGACCTTGCTTTTCCAGGCTTTACCTTCCTTACATACTCACAATGGCACCTGCTACCTACAGCACACTTTTCACATCATGTCATTCCTCAATCAGCCTTCTGTGAACTCAGAAAATTGGATGAATCCTGATGATATGACCATATACTTCAGGTTCTACTGCAATGCAAGAAGAAAAATTGCCTACTATTCTAAACTAGGATTCAAAGAATGACTTAACTTCAGGAGATGACACCTTCCTCTTTAATCTTCCTCAACAGTAAGAATAAATGCAAACAATATGTCACTTACATTGGACAAAAAGTAATTCTAGCAGAAAATACAAAATCAGTTTAGAAATAGTGATAGGCACATTGGATTTTTATGTCAAACTGTTTAAAATGTTCAAGGAGCATGATCTTAGACACCTCGTTCTAAATCCAGGATAGTCAGGATATTTAAATGGGCTTCGTAGTTTCTACCAAAGAGGACTTTTAAATTCTCTCTTTTTTAAAGATCTTGAATGGCCAGATAAAAATCAGAATGCAAACCAGTTCCCACCATCTCCGATGTGAGCTCCCATTTTGTGTGCCGATGACTTCATGGAAGCCCGGGGCAGATCACTTTACGGGAGCACAAGGTGTCTCTGTCCCAGGATTTCTGTACCTGCATTAGTAGCAAGTCCAGTCATATATTACACACCTACTTGGGCTGTAACTGGATACAGCTGATGTACAATAGTGCTGAAAGAAGTGTACTTTTTCAGCCAGGGAACTTGTAACAGAACCTGCTTCGTCTAGCATTGCCACACAAAGTACCCCCATTCCATCCTTCCTAAAAGTGCTCGAGTGATTGAAAGTGGAAAACTAGAGCAGAATAGACTTGTATGTCTGAGAGGGTCTGGCCACTCAACATTCCAAGTGTGATGAAATTTAAATCTTGAATGTTTTTTATTTGTTAAAACATTGGCAACTTGAAAGGAAGGTACGAGAAAATAGTGTATTTGTGAATTGTCACTAGTTTCCCTCAAGAAAATAGCAGATTTCAAAGACTCAATACATTACATCTTGGAATTTAACAAAATTCCTCCTGAGTTTGCATCAATTCAAATTTTTGAATTTTGAATCTTGATAAGAAGGAAAAGAGGGAAAAAGTGAGAGAGAATGTTCTTTTCTCTTTTACTGATGAAAGTTCTAACAGTCATAGCACCAAGTCCCAGGATATGATAGTCCGAAAGATGGGTCCGGAAAATGCTTTTTCAGTGATTCATTCCATCAGACTTTCTGTTCAGAAGGTTTGCATATTAAAAATGAAAGAGAGCTGTGGGACATGTCCCTTTGATGGGGACCCCTCAGCCCACTAGTGTCAGAGGGCTGACACCTTCTTTGACAATGACCTGCCTGACTTCCTCTCTACCAAGGATGCAGACGATGAAAGAGGGAGAAACCAGGTAGCTCTGGGCTTCAGTAGCACTTCGTCTTATCTGTGGGTTTCATTTCCCATGGTTCTCATTCTCATAGACATTAGACAGCGACCCTTTAATCTTTTCCTGGACAGCTTTAATCTCTCTGCACTTAGCCATTTCTAAAATGGGGATAACACCAATACCATGGGGATTAGCTGAGCATAGTTGTAGGTACTTGACAATCACTGTAAGGTTGTCTTTTTTCTTTTAATGTCACTTCAGAACTGAATCTCGTCTCTCATGGAGCTGTTCAGATTAACTCTCTTAGCAATGGGTTGTTTATGGAAGCGAAGAAGAGAAACTCAAAGGATTTGGAAGGGTGGCTTTGAAAAAATATTTTATTAAGGGACTCCTTATTATCCTGGGAGAATATGTCTCACGACAAAGGTTAAAAAGCAAGGGACCGAGAAGAGGAATCAGGTAGATTTGAACTACATAGTAAGAAGGAGAGAGGATAGTCATAAGAAGACATGTGTTTATAAAGACCCACAGCGACCACAAAGCCATTAACATTTACTCTGGTATCAGCCTGCCTCCCAGCTGCTATTTTTAGGCAATTCTTTCATGCAGGATGTTTGGTTTGCAAACCCACTAGGATTTCACAGGAATGCTTTGGGTCTTCTAGAAAAGCAGGCTTACATTCCTCAGCACTTCAAGTGTCAACATTCTTCAGAGCCTTTGCTCCCGGAGATTATTCAGACAGCTACACCAGTGGGCTTGCTGTTCCCATCACCGACTGGGTGAAGCCCCATGATCCTCTGGGCAACACTGGGAAAATGCGAGTCAGTCAGTAGGTGAAAAGCATCTTCACCTGAAGGACAGATTCAGTTCCCCACGTAGCTCCTTATTAGTGAGCCCTGAGTTCACTTACCAACTGATACCACTCTCTTCAGGCACATGGTGGGTACATGATGAAGTTCACTTATAATGTTGGCCTTTGGGGGTAAGAGTGAACGGCACTTAGCTGTAAAGATCATAGTTAGCACTACTGTGTGATTATTCTTCATCACAAAAATTTCCAAGACATTCATTTTCCTCAGGCCGGTCGTTGAGAACAGTGATTTTCACCAACCACTCTCATGACCCCATTCTCACCACATCCCATTACAAGAAAGGATTTATAGTATGTTAATAGCTGGGGGTCCACCCGGGGGAGGGTGGAGCAGCCAGAGGTCTTGATTCTGCCTCTGGCTCTGAGCAAGTCACTGAATGCCTTAGGTCCTAGTTCCTTCATCAGAGGTTCCTTCTAACTCTTACATCTTGAATTCATAGGCATGAGTCATAGAATTTAGTTGCAGAAGTCCATCATATTCTGGTGATTTTCTTACCTTTCTAGAACCTGTCACAACATTTGTAATTAATAACAGCTGCTGACCCCTCTTTCCTCCATAAAATATAGTTATCATTTCTTCTCCCCTTTTTTATCAGAAAATATTTTGATTTTGAATATTTTACAGACTTCTCAGATTTTTAACATGTAAGAATTGTTATAGTTCCCAGCATATTTTATGGATTTCAAAGTGATTTCACACAACTTTTCCTCGTAAATTGAGGAAACTGGTCCTTAAAATCCCATCATCTGTGTCTCACTCAAAGAGTTAGGACTTTGAAGTTAAATACACACCCTGGCGAAGCTTTCTGACTAAGGACAAGAGCCCTTTGGGAGAACTGTTTAATCTTTCTGAGCTTAAGTTTTCTCCTCTGTAAACTGGCAATTATATTTGCTAACTCTCAATGAGGTTGTGGGGATTAAAAAAACACCCTTTAGGCTGGGCCGCAGATATTGAACAGATTTGAAGCAAGTTGAACGTGTCCTTTCCTATATTCTTCCTTGTCTTCCTTGGCTGTATTCTGGTCATCCTTGGATCTGTGTGGTTCAAGTTAAAACAGTATGCCCTACATCCTTTCTTGAATAACATATTCTCTTGGATCAGTCATAATACTCTTTTATATAAAGCTTCTTATAAAACATTTATGAAACTCCATTTGAGATCTGATTGGCAATGAATACTCATTTCCATGGTGATGATTACTCTGGAATTCAGGCTTCACAATGCACTACTGTACATTTATAAATAAAAAAGGCACAAGAGGAGAGAAAGATCTCTCCACCACCTTCTTTTTTAGATGCGGTATTAGGGATCTTAAGTTGGCTTCTAAATCTTTACAACTTCTAAATTTTATTGTAAAAAAACGAGAAAGAAAAAGTGTCTCTTACTTTCTCAGATACTTTCTTAAATCTTCAAAGCAGTTGATGCTCAGGACGAGAATGTCCAACAGCAGCTCAGTCAGGGAATCACCACATATGAGCTCATTCCTTTGTGATGTGTAATAAACACCTGCTTAGAATGGAGGCAGCATGAAAGCAGTGACCCCGGGCTATGTGGGACTTCGGCTCCAAATCCCAGAGCAGACCGGTGAGCCTAGTGCATCCAATGACTACTTGCATCAATAACTACTTGCAAAGTGAAGGAGTGAATGAAACAAATAGGTGAACGAGATGAGCACTCAACGTATATGACAACAGATACAGAGGTATAGAAGATTCTCTTCCACCCTCAAGGAGCTTTAAGTCTCCTTCAGCAGATGTGGCTCATGGAGCAGAGAGGAGTACATACCGCCAGTGAGTATAGGAGTGGTGCCATTGAGTCAATAGAAAAGGTACAGGACTTGTTGTTTAGGGAAACCAAGGGTCACGTTAGGGATGGAAAAATCCCTTGTTTCTGCCACAGTTAGCACTCTGACAAGGCTCTTACATAGACACATAGGGCATTCAAACAATGATCACATTCATGCTCAGAAGGTGGCACCATTTAAGTTTGTATGAATGCCGAAACAAAGGAAAAAGACACTTGCCATGAGGTGACAATACAGTTCTGTTTCTATCTATGGCATTCTCATTGTCCGTTATTAGCTTCATTTTCTGGTGTACCATGTGATTCTCTAAGGCCACTTTGGACTGTTTCCAAAGGCAGTCATTCTACTTTCTGTGAATTAACATGTTCTAAATGTCACTGACAATTAAATACATGTATAGTGGGTTTGAAATCGATAAACACAATATCTTGGACCCCTAGCCCAGTTATAGCATAGGACATGGTGGATGGTCAGAATTCATATTAGCTCAAGAAAGGGATGCACCTTAAAAGGAGAACATCGTTCCTAATTTTACAGGTAAAAATACTCAGTGCATATTTGGAAAACAGAAATATATCTTTAAATGTATAATCCCACTCAGAGAGAACCATTAAATAAGGGTTTTTTTTTAAGATTTTTATTATTTATTTTTTAGAGAGAGGGGGAAGGAGGGAGAAATAGAGGGAGACAAACATCAGTGTGTGGTTGCTTATTGTGTGCCCCCTACTGGGGACCTGGCCTGCAATCCAGGCATGTGCCCTGACTGGGAATCAAACCAGTAACCCTTTGGTTCACAGGTCAGTGCCCAATCCACTGAGCCACACAAGCCAGGGCAGTTTTCTTTATTTCTAAGTGACTTTTACAATCACCCATTGCTGGCCCTGACACCAACTCTGTGAATGAATCTGAATGACAAGTAACTCACCCCCGACCAGCAGAGGAAAACTGGATAATTCCGTGCAGTCCCCAAACCAAGAAAAAGCCTAATTGGGGGAGAGGGTTATACAATTTCTTCTTTAAACAGCATGCTATTGATTTTAAAATCAAGTTAATTTATTTTCATATATATTTGGGGGTTATTATTTGTTTAGCTTTCTTAACTAATTAAAAAAAAAAAACAAGCATTTTCAGCCCTCAGTCCTGGACTAAAGACTTCAAATTAAGTTAAAACATTAGTCAGAATTCCATTACATCTTAATTTAAAAACTACATATACTCAGTAGGAAATTAAAAGCCCAATAACTTCTGATTACCTATATTGGTTGAATAAAGTTAAGGCTATCTATCACTTCTATCTTTTTTTTGTTGGGTTGCTTTCATTCACCAAATAGGTAATCTTTTCCCCCAAAAAGTGTCTTGATGAATTTTAACCTAGGTCTTCCTTCCAAAGCCATTAATGACATGTACTCTTACACTTTGAATGCTTAAGGGATACATAATTCCTACCAATTTTTAATCAAGTGACACTGAAGTTTGATCCATTTTACTTAATATGCTGTCTTAGTTTCATATACATTTTGTACCTATTGTATCAGAAAGGGTTGAGCCTGCCTGTTACATATGAGAATGTCCTTTAGAGTCGTTTATTGGGGGAAAGAAGAAGCGAAGAAGAAAATGCACAGTCCTTCTTTGTCTAGTCCCAGAAATAAAGAGAAAAACTACTATGCAGACCACTCAAGAGCACTGTGGGAGGGCCAAGCAGACGGGGCCCCAGAAACATCATTATTTATCCCAGTACCTGTTGGATTCCGTTGAAAAGAATATTCTTTTTTTTTTTTTGTCCTAGCTGGCGTGGCTCAGTGGATTGAGTGCAGGTCTGCGAACCAAAGGGTTGCTGGTTCAGTTCCCAGTCAGGGCACATGCCTGGGTTGCGGGCCAGGTCCCCAGTGGGGGGCATGTGAGAGGCAACCACACATTGATGTTTCTCTCCCTCTCTTTCTACCCCCTCTTCCCCTCTCTCTAGAAATAAATAAAACCTTTAAAAACAAAAAGAATATTCTTTTTTTCTAGTCATCTTCAGGGATCAGTGTAGTAAAATACAGGGGGCACCCCTCTGTATGGGCATTCAAACTCTCTTTAAGAAAAAACAAACTACTAACCAAGGGAAAAAGGGCTCTGGTTCAGGCCACTAGTTTGCAGCTCCAGGTTTATCATAATTATAGTGATTTTCTTTCAAACTTAAACACTGGAATGAAATCTTTCCCTGCCTATAAAAAGAAAGCCATGCTGCTGAGAACAGTGGTTTCTAAACCTAAGTTTACACAACAACCCTTTGAGAGGCTGGTGGGTTCCCAGGTGCCATCCGGCAAGGTTTCTGATTCTGCAGATCTGGGGCACAGCCTTCTGGGGCAGGATTGGTCGGCTGTGTGGACCACTGTGGGTCCTGTTCACACTGGGAGGGTGGGAAACGGGCTCTGGGGGACTTCCAGGGCTCAGTCTCACATGATGGAGAAAGGCTCCAAGCTCTAGGTCCCTGTCACTCCAGCTTCCAGTCTTTTAGGACTGAGTTTGAAGCAGCATCCACCCAAATGTCTCACCTTAGTATTCTATCAAAGGTCAACTTTTTTTTAAGATAGCAAAGAGATGTTTTAAAGCCTGACGTTTGGCATTGCAACATATGGGGTTTAAGTCTCACATTCTGCTATTTCGAGCAGAAGGAACTGGGGGGTTACTTGGTCTCTTGGCCTCATTTCATCATCTGTAAAATGGAGATAATACGGGCACTGGCCTCGAGGTGTGGTTGTAAGAAATAATGAGATAATGCAGGTAAGGCACTTAAAACTACTCCTGCATGCAGTTGTTATTGTCATTACTTTTCTATAGGAATCAGCCCCATTACACTGAAAACTTAGGAAACAGATAATTCCGCACCTGTTTACTGGGGTGTCTTACATATTCACTGCCCCCCTTCCCCAAACATGACAAAGTAAGACACAGTTGTAGTTCTTATTATTTCATGTGAGTGGGGGAAAAAGTATATCTCTACTATAACACTAAGATGTAGTTTTAAATTGGGGGGTTTCAAATCTCTTGAGCTCTCTGCTTCAATAAGATATTTCCCCTTACCCTATCATATGACTTATGAAATATGACTTATTCCCCAAGTTGCTATCCATATATTTCCAAGCAATATGAAAATCATAGCTTCTATATTCTTCCTATAAAATAAAAAGAGGCAGAAGTCTTGGATGAAAAATCTGGCAATGACGTGTATAAGAAATTCTGTGAATTTCTACTTCTCCCTTTATTAATTAATGTATTTGTATACCACATTTTTATAGAAACCGAAGTACCAAATATATGTCCGGCTAAAACTCAGTGGATTACTGTGCCCACTCTATTAAAACATAATTTCATTAATAGTGAAGTAAGAGGCATACTAACTGAATGAAAAATAACACAAAAATATATTTGAATTAATTAGACATATTTACTTTTTATGATATGATACAATTGTATAAATAATTCTATGCAAAATGGCATACATTATGATCCCATTAGATATGCATTATGCTACTTCATTGTTATTTAAAATAGAGCAGGAACAAAGGAGAAGGGAGGGAGTAAGGAGAAAGTGGGAGTGGAGAGAAGACGCAATCCACCCACACGTGTTTATTGAGCAACCACCATGTGCTCAACACTATTTCAAGAGCAAAGGAGAAAGTTGTTGTCCTGGAAAGGCCTATAGTCTGATTATGACAAGGATACTTGTACCAAAAACAAAGAAGAGAAGGAGAGAGAGAGAGAAGAAAGAATACCTATACAAAAAATAAAGCAAAGAAAGGAAAAGAGAGAAGAAATTTAATAAGGATGAGTAAGTAAATGGTCTGGCCTCCAAGTGTATAGGCATTCGGAGTAAAGAAGTAGAAGTGGGAGAGAAAGAATTCTTACGTGAGCTTGCCTTGGTCAGTCTCTTAAGGAGGAAACACTGTATTAACTAACAGACAAACACCTTAGTGCCAGCTGCAGGATGGGGATCTGTTCCCATGATCACGAGGAAATGAGAATGCCTAGAAGTAGCTGGCAACTCTGCAGAGGGAGGGAGAGCATCCTTTGGATTCTGGAGAAATTGTGTGGAGGGCACTAGAAGGCTCAGGAGAGGGGGGGGGGGCTAAGTTGGCTTCTAGTCACCCCACACATAGTTTTCATGGTGTCAGCTGTCACTGCCAGCAAGTGGGAAGCGCTATGATTCCACGAACCTCTCAATTCTGGATGGCAAGGATGACAATGTATACTTTGGCCAGTGACTATTGTTGCCTTTAAAAAAAAATCCCCACATGTTAGGCACTAGGCTGGCTGAAAATAGAGCCATTGACTTCTACCAGATCAATACCAGCAAGGATCCAAACCAACAGCATGGCTTTTTCTCTCTACCCAAAGCCAAGTTTCATTAGAAAATATGAAGGGAACAGAGTCACCGGAAGGTGATGTCATTCCTTGGCAGGGCTGCATTCACTGGCGAGTGTCTTGAGAGTAGTGTCTGTCAAATGCCTAAAGTAGATGGGCCACTGTGCTCAGTCCCTTGGCTGGCCATGACCCCTTTCTATGAGTTATCCAATGGGAGCACACCTTTTTCTAGCAGCTCATAAGTTTTCTCGAGACTTTTATCTCTGTTACAAATGCAGATGTTTCAGGATCACTTGTCACTTCTCCTTCTATGATGTGCTCAACCCTCTGCAGTTGATGCCTTGGCACTTGTGGAAAAAGCAGAATTCTTCTTAACGCTTCTGCTTTAAAATGCTTCTCCTAAAAACGCTTTCCTCTCCCAATTACGCATTTTTATCATTACAACATGAAGAAACCACGTAGATCCTATGGACTCAATGCTGCCATGAGTATTTTTAGCCACTCGGAGAGATGACGTGGATTAGACACCCGTGTGACTAATGGCCGGTTTCCCCGAGGAAGGTCTGAATCACTCACACCAACACTGTCTTCAAAGGCAGGACGTTGCTCATGGATAATTATATTGTCATGCGTTGGTGAAAACACCATCTGCCCAATGATCTTATGTCTAATTTAAAGTGACGGCCCTTCTCCAGGGTTATTGTAGAATTATTAGAACTGTGGGATTTAGCAGTAGCCATTAAAGGATTAAGGCCGTGATTCAATAATCTCGAGGGGTCTCTTGGTTTCCTAGAACTGCTCTAAGTATCCGAATTCTGTAGTTTAAGCAACAGAAATGTATTATCTCCCCGATCTGAAGCTGGAAGTCCAATGTCGAGGTGTTGATGGGGTGAGCCGTGGTTGGGTCCTTCCCGGGGTTGCGAGGGGGAATCGTCCCGTGCCTCTCCTCTGCCTTCTTCTAGTGGTTTCCTGGCAATCTTTGGCACTCCTCGGTTGAGAGATTCATCACCTGCTCTTTACCTTCCTTTTCATGTGACGTTTCCATACAGGGTGTGTGTCTGTGTCCAATCCCCTCTTTTTATAAGGACACCAGTCATGGTAGGGTAGGTGCCCACCATACTCCTGATACAGTTTCATCCGAATTCATTTGACAACCTATTTCCAAACAAGGTCACATTCTGGGGTGCTAGGGGTTAAGACTTCAAAGTTTGAGTGTTGGAGGACACAATGTAGCTGACAACAATGATGTTATGGCGAAAGTAGGCCGCCTGAATTTAGAATCCTTCTCGAAAAGATCATAAAGCTTAGGCAGAGAAGTTGACCTCTGGCTGGCTCTCACCTCTCTATCTGGCCTGCTATGATGCATGCTTTCCAGGGATTCTAGTTTTGTTCTAAATCAAAAGTTTCTTCTTCAAAGCTCTTTTCCCCACAGGAAAAAAATAAAATCTTTAAGGGGGCACCTTCTCAAGCCTTTCGCAGGAGATTTCATTCCCAGGAGGCTCTTTCTCCGGCTGTGAGCTTTGCTGATTTCTCTCTTCACCTTCACGTCCCTTCCCTCACATCCTCCTGGGGTAACACGGCAACTCAAAAACTATTTTAATGAGGGTTTAGAGGACAGAAGGACTTTCCTTCATTGTGAGTGTTTCACAAGTAGGTCTGAGTGCCACTCCTACGGGTGTGACCTCTGTAGGCCCTTACGTACATATGAAAGCATGCCTAAGGCACTCACCTTGCTACCTGGGCCTTGTCCTCGAGTGGTAAAGCCCAGTGAAGACACCCTTCTCGAACAGAGGCATCCAATCTTCTCAAATTTAAAAAACTTTTACCCTTCCACAAAGCAATGTGAGATTCTACACAGTGACTGAGAAAGGATGTCGGAGAGAAAACAAGGCAGTTGACCTTGGAGCCTGACTAGATCCTCAGTACTGGGTCCCTTTTCCGGGAACTCATTTCGTGGTCCCTGGCACACATCCCAAGTCCTCAAGGCACACGATGCCTGATCATGATGCTTACAGACAGTTTGTTCCAGAGTCAAGTAGCTTTTGCATCATTCACACTTTAGGTATTTTGGTAGCAGTTTCTATATGTCAAATATGTTCTATTCTTTTAAAAATCTCAGGTCAAATAGTTGGAGATATTAAAATAAACCAACAACCAAAGGTTATCATTGTCTTTTCTCCAATTCTTGAGGAAAATACAAGGAAACATAGTTCATACCCACAAACCAATGGGCAGCGAACCAGTTGCCCAATGGACCATGTAACAAAAGCCAAGCCAAATAACTAGGATGCTTTTCTCATCTTAAAGGCACAGGGGGGCTAATCCAACACATCTACTATGTCCACATGCGGCTGTCCCAACACGCAGGGACTGCGTCTCCCCTGGCAGCACAAAATTTCCCATTTATGATTTCATGCTTAAACGCCGCTTGTCAGTAGTGGGAACTCAAATAAAGGCGATAGGAGATACATGTTTGAGAGAGTCCTTGACTTCTGCACCAGTTTGCTTTGCCCTTGTGGGCTTGTTGAAACGTAGAGACAACAAAGTAACAGCAAACTCGTAAACAGAGCTCCCTGCCCCAGCAGCACCCTAAGTGCCTGACTAACAATGTTAAGACTGTTTAATCATCAGCACAGACACGACAAAAAGTCCAGCACTTGGGCCACTGAGTAGCCATGGTCAGTACCCAAGAGTTCTGGTGCTACCCCAACTTCAGCGAGGGCATTGATAGAATTAATCATCAATTTCAAACTATCTGATTAAAACTGAGATGTGTGTATAGGTAGGAAATGTGGTTTCCTCTCCATAGAGACACGAATAGTCAAATTGAGGTATAAGGTGGGAGCATGGTGGGAGAACATGGGAAAGAGACGTAAGTTATCAGTGAAAAGGAAGTGGTGTGGTGGGAGGGGGAGGGCAGTTAGTACACAGATAAGTTTCCAATGAGGCAGCATCTGCTAGTCAAACCGAGTCCTGGATTTGATGCACCTGAAGAGGCAAACCTGAAGCCTTCGTAGGAAAAGCAGCAGGGAATGTAGTTTATTCTGGATGTGGTTTGCCCCAGGCTCCCTCCCCATCCTCCGTGCCTTCAGTCGACAATTATTGAGGGCCCACCAGGAGTGGGTGTGTCACCAGGTGCCGGGACTGCAAAGACTTGGTGGAGGTCAGCATGGGCAACAGAGATGCCAGAAAACCACTCCTCGAGGCCAGAAAGCCAGTAAACGCATACCCAGCAGGTATGGGAACTCAAAAGGGGAGATTTAGGAGCAGTTGGTGATGGGCTGTCAAGGCAGAGCATTAAGTGTTCACAGATGTGATATATTCAATTAATTTTCAAGTGACCCTCCTCAAATTTGACCTAAATTGTAAGCCTGAGTTTTCCACTAAGACCCCTTCCAACGCTGGTAATCGTAGGACAGCCAGGAAACCCGTGTCTTTGTGATAATCCCAATTGTGAATATTCTGTCTCTTTGTCAGGCCACATGTCCCAATTTGGGGGTCAGAAACTATGCCATCGTGGGTAACAGAGATACATTTTACCGCGCATTTCCCTTGCTCTGCAGGACTCAGAGTGTGCACGAGCCTTTCTTTGCCTCTCTTGCTTACCCCCTTCTGTCTTCACTGCCCACACAGCACAGGACAGGGCAGGTTATCCACTTCCCCAAAGGTAGAGATCCCTCAGAAATGTCTAATCAGAATGCTTTACAAAGCAAATTTAATTTCTTCCTTATTGATTTTTAGAGAGAGAGGAAGAGAGAGAGAAACATTGATTTGTTCCACTAATTTATGCATTCATTGGTTGATTCTCGTATGTGCCCCGACCAGGAATCAAACTTGTAACCTTGGTGTATCGGGATGATGCTCCAACCAACTGAGCTATCCAGCCAGGGCCAGCAAATTCAATTTCTTAGAGAGTGATAGGACTACCTTCTAAAAAATTCCAGCATGATAATTTATATTCTTAATTTGATTGAAAGTCCACTCGCAATTGTCTTCTTGAATGATAAGTTATTCTATTCTAACAAGGTATGGGATGGATTTTCATTATGGAAGCCTTTACTGTCTGCTTGTTACTTTAATCCAATTTGAAGGAAACTTCATTAGTCTTCTGGTCGTGTGAGGGTGACTACTGTAAGAGGATTAGATAAAAGTGCTTCTTAAATCTTTGAGAGATGAGTTCCATACCCATAACGCCATTTTGTAAAGTCTATCATCCTTTGTAATGTATTAGCTGTGTAGTTGTTGGTGAGTTCACGTCCCCTGGCTTCTGTCGTGTGGTAGGGCTAACACGTTTTTGAACAGAGGTAGGGGATAAGTTAAGTGAAATGGCCCTTTAACGCTGTGCCTGAATTCAGACCTTTTGCACCATGGCGATACCAGAATCCCTCAACGTCAATGTTTGCTCCCCCTCCTTAGGGATTACCTTCAGAGGTGGGGACCCCCATACCTCCTGAGCAACAGCACAAACACCCTGAATCCTTTGTTGAAAAGAACATCTAGAACTGCTCTTCCGTCCCAAAGTGTCTGTCCTCCTTCCCCAAGAAACACATCATGCTCACTCTCCTAAAGGACTACTTGGTACCTTTTAATCCTCTTTTCCATCCTTTTCACCTGTGTTGTCTAGGCACACACTATCAGCGGATGATCTTGCTTTATATTTCATAGAAGTGTCCGGATGAGAACTACTTCGTTGTGTACAATACACCACTTTACCTAAATGTCCCTGCCATGCAACTGAACTGTCTCTCCTTCTCTCGGTGTGAGACAGACCAGTCCTCTGTGCCCTGGAGGTTTCACCTCTCCCACGACTCAATAAACTCTCCCATACAATTTTGTTTGATGTCCCTCAGAATCACCAGTTTTTTCCTGCCCACCAGAATAGTTCCCTCAGCATCGAATGTGTTGTAATGTTCTCCATCTTAACAACAGCTAATGCTTCCCTTGCCCCACATCACCCTCGAATCACTGCTTCATCCCTTCTACTCCCTTTCCAGCCCATGTGTCCACTTTGTTTCAACTTTCTTACCCCCACACTCTTGACAATACACTCCAGCGAGACTCTTGTCCCCTCATGCCCGTGACACCACTTTTGCCACAGCCACCAACACTCTCCATCTTGTCTAATCCAAATGCAAGTTCAAAGTCCTCTTCTTACTTGACCTGTTGTAGCATTTGACCCAGGTGACATTGTCCTTCTGGTGACATTTGTCTTCTGGGATGTCACACGCTCTCTGGGGTTTACTTCTACGTCACTGACCTTTACTGTAGTTTCTACCTCTAAATGTAGGAACGCTTCAGAACTTGGTCCTTGGCTGTCCACTGTATTCTGTCCTTTGCCTCCCGGGGTTTAAATGTCATCTGAACACTGATGACTCCCAAACATGTATCTCCAGCCCCAGCCTCTCAGCTGATCTCTGGTCTAGTCAGCCCCAGTTACCGCTTGCATGACTAATGGAAGCTCCAGTTTTACAAGGATTAGACAGAATCATGAACTTGTTAACTCCCTTCCTTCCCACAAACTTGCTCCTCTGCCATTTACCCTTTATTTCTCAAATACTTAAAGAATCCTGTAGGTTCTTCCACCATAATACATCGGAATCTTACTACATCTCACCAGGTCCACAGCCATGACCTCTAACTAACCCTGTCCAAGCCCCTCCTCTCCTCACTTGTCTCTGTGCTTCCATGTCTGCCCCTCGGCAGTCTAAGAATAAACTTAGAAAAGAGAAATCAACTCATATCATTCTCCTGCTTAAAACCCTCTAATGTCTTCTCAGCATATAAAGAATGGAATCCAAGTTTATGACCGACCATGATCTTTATTGCCCTTTATGCTCTGGCCTGACCTACTCCTCTGACATTGTATTCACCCCTCTCCAGCCAGGCTGGCCCCACCAGCTCCTTTCTGCCTCAGAGCCTTTGTCTGTGTTGAGTGGACCACAGGGACTCTCTCCCCCACGTTTTTCCTGCTGCCTCTCTTTCATCACTTGGGGTTCTCTCCTTGTTTCTCTTTAAAGAGCTGTTCTACATCACCCTACCCCCAAATGCTGCACCTGTTCATTCTCTAACCCAGTGGTTCTCCACCAGGGGTTATTTTGCCTCCCACTGGTCATTTAACAATGTCTCAAGATGTTTTTGGTTGTCACTACTGGGAGGGTGCTACTGGTGTCTAATGGGTGGAGACCAGGGATGCTGCCAAACACCCTACAGTGCACAGGACAGCCCCCCAACAAAGAATTATCCAGCGCCAAATGTGAACAATGCTCATGTTGAGAAGCTCTGTCTTTCTCCACTTTATTATTATCACAGCACTTAATAATAGCTTAATAAAGAGCACTGTAATAATTGTTCACATTTATTTCTGATTTACCATGTGTCCGATACTGTTCTGTAAATACAGTAAAAACTCTAAAAATTTTACATGTGTTTTTCTCATTAATCCTCATGCTAACCCTGCAAGGTTGGTCCTATTATTACCTTTTTCACACAGACACAATGTTGAGGCACAGAAAGCTTAGATATCTTGCTGAAGGTCAAGGTATCTGAATCTTGGGGAACTGGAATTTGGATCCAGACCGTCTGGCTCCAAAGCTGACCCCTTTAACCATTACAGTGTAGGGCTATGAGATGATGTTTTTTGACTATGTGTCTATGTCCTACCTTGTACCACGAGTACGTCCTCACCATGAGAACAGGGGCCTTGTCTGCCCTGTTCATTGCTGAATCCTCTCTGTCTAGACATAAAGCAGGCACTCCAAAATCTTAAATGATGAATGGTCCTCTGTACCCTTCCAGCACAACTTCCTGTGATTCCTCAGGCAGAGCCCCCTCCCTGGTAGTGACATTCTCTCCACCTTCCAGTCAGTTCCCTGTCTTCCTCTCTGACTCAGCCCACTCTCTTTCCCAGGCAGAATTAGTACTTTTTGCTCCTTTCCTCGCTACTTGTACAAATGGTACCCGTTTCTCCAGCCTTGCCTCAAATCTTCCATATAGTTGTCCTGGTAGGAAGTACTTTAGAGATCATAAACTTCAAACTATTTATTTTATATATAAGGAAAGTAAAACTCAGACTAAACAAGGTGCTGACAAAACGTCCCTTGTCGCTTTGGACTTTGTGTATAACTTTAGGATGCTGGTGGGAGGAGAGAGTCTGTAGAAATTTCTGGTCTCCCATAGCACCTTTTGTCTTCAAGTCAAGCACTGTCTTCATTCAGGTAACAGCATTTCCCCAGTTTTATATTCTCTTTACCCCTAACCCTCAGGACAATGTGTCCTCATGTTCGTATATAGAATAACTTCCACCTGTGAGTGTAATTTTATTCCCCAAATCAGAATTATGGTTCCTGGCCTTAGGGAGTTTATAATACATGGGGAAAGAGACAACGTGTGTCTCCCATCATAATTCATACTGGTCACAGCTCCCCAGTTTGCTCTAATTATTTCTGGGGGTGCAACAGGAGAAATGTGGTTTTGGTTGATATGGGAAGAGACAGTGATATATTTAATCACTAGGACAGAGAAGGAAATTCCAGTTAACCTATATGAAATCATCTGCATTTTCCATAACATAGATGGCTTAATTCAATAATAACTTTCGGGATGTGTTTAGCATTTCTTCTGATACAATGGAATAGAGTAAATGGTATTTCTAGTGAACCACTTCCTCCATAGATCACTGTTTGAACACATTCAGGAAAGGTGTATCTAGGACAGCTCTTTAGGTTTAAGGCCATTTAAATGTGGAAAAACTAGTAGTTATTCGGGAAACAAGAAATTCCATGTAGTGACAAACTGCCACCCTTCTGATTACCACATGATTGCAAAGAGGAACGCTTTTCTTTATCCTGTGGCAATCTGACAGCCCCCACCTTAACCAAAAAATCTAGTGCAGCTTCACTCATGTCTGACATCCCAGAATTGCGTGCCTCCAGATGTGATGCCACACATAATGTCAGCTAGGACAGTGTGGCCAGAACATAGACACACTATCACTTCAAGCTGTGAGAACTGATTTTCCGTCTATGGGAGACGAAGGGAAGGAGAAACGTGGTCTACATCATCAGGAAGCACACCAAGTCTGATGATGGGACATTTTACAAGAAAACTGGTTCTTTCTCTTCAAAAAGTCAGCATCACGATGGTGGAAGAGTGTGTGTGTGTGAAGAACATACTGGATGAATGGACGCTACATGCATGAGCTTTGAATACAATCTGGTCAGAGAACAAAAGGATAAAATAATTTTTAAAGCAAAGAAGTTCAAAAATTAAATACACATTAGATGATACCAGGAAATATTAATTTTCCTAGTTGCCGTATGGAATTGAGGTTATGAGGAATAGCATCCTCACTCTCGGTCATCTAATACCTGGGAGTGAAGTGTTCTGATGTCTGCAGCTCAATTTCAAAAGTTTCTTCAAAACCCACACACGTGGGTTGTGGCAATATAGGAAAACGTTAACAATTAAGCGTAGGTGGTAGATATTGGATCTAGCATTCTTTCAACTTTTTGTTTATGTGAAATGTTAAATATTTGTTTGAATGTGGAGTGTAAAAATGTTGGGACAAAGCGAAGTGTTCTGGAACATCACTCCCCAACACTATGTCTCACTTAAGATTTGTCACTCTGCACTCTTTATTAGGAACCATTTTATGAAAGTTCCCTATTCTGTGATATTACTTAAATAGTCTTCTACTTTCCTTTTCCAAATCTGATGCCAATTCTAACAAGTGATTGGCAAGAAATGTATTTGAGGGACTCAAATGAGGACATTAGGTACAAAAATTAAAGCCACTGTGTAGACACTAGCTTGGGACTATCAAGCCCTGGATTCCAACCCTTACCCTTCCATTGATATGTATATGATGCTGGCCAAGCCACTTAAATACCTACATACATCGAGTCTCAACTTCATTTTATATCAAAGGATCTATACTGCATGTCTTCCACTTCCAACAATTCAAGGCTTTGAATTTGTATAGTTTAGTCAAGTTAGATCCTATGAAGACATAGCATGTCTAAAATTTGCATCTACAACACATCGTGTAGAAATCACACAGCATTTTTGAAGAATTTATACGTTTTACATTATAAATAAAATTGAAATGTGGCACAAAGTCATAAACATTTAACAAGAACATGGTGGCATACCAATGAGTCCTGCAACACATGTGTGTGAAGCTTCCCTGAAAGCAGCCATTAGCCAGGCAGATCAAGTGACTTTATGTCCTGGAAAAGGAAGAGGGGTGTAGAAGAGTATGACTCTGGATTTCATGAAAATTGTGGGTAGGCCAAGAAATAGTATGGTGGCTCCAGAGATCAGGAAACAAGGTGTTTTCCCTTTGATCCTCTGGCACAGGTAAGTGTAGAATTGATACCACTGC
This sequence comes from Macrotus californicus, assembly GCA_007922815.1. Lineage (NCBI taxonomy): Eukaryota > Metazoa > Chordata > Mammalia > Chiroptera > Phyllostomidae > Macrotus > Macrotus californicus. Next base: position 51,663 of record VMDR010003001.1, on the reverse strand, counting down.
CAAGAGTTGACACATTTGGTGTCAAATGTCTGTTCCACATCACCCTCTCGCTGAATTCCTCAAATGCAGCAACTAACAATTCATGGGGAAAAGGCCCTGATTTCAGGACTTTCAAGGATGCTCTAAATAAAAGATCCCTAATGCTCTGGAGACCTCGGAACTAATGAATCACATTGAACCAAGTGATCACACGTGCCAGTGCCCTCCACATTTTACTCAGAGTCAGTGCTGATTTGGGAAGGAGCCCTGAACATGAAACAGAATAGTGACCCTCAACAATTATTTAGATAAATGTTACAACAGCTTTGTGATTGCTTAATCTACCTATTTGAGTCTGTCACCTAGTCGATAGAGAAACTATTGCAGTAAGAGGCTGCCCATTTTGAGAAATTTGTGAACTTCATCAGCTCTTTCCTAGCACAATAATGTTGAATGAATGAGGGAGCCCAACCGAATGTATAGACAGGGTTATCAACAGGTCGGAGGTACACCATGTTAATTAGCAAATTTTAAAAGTATGTCTTCAAAATTTCAGCTTCAGTTAGGTCAGCGGGAAGCATATTTAATGGGCAACATTTTACATCATGAATAAAAAGTGGTGATTTAAATCCCAAGTGATTTCCTGATAATTTCCCAGCTCTCGCAAATCTTTAGGAAGTGTACTTGACCTTATCTACAGATCCACTAGGAGTATTCCATTTACGATATCTTTACAAAAAATATTGTTCTCCGCTATTTGAATTATAGAGGATTTTTGCTTTTCATTCATTCATTCATTCCACAAACATTTACTGAGAACCAAGCAAACATGAACAAAACACAGTCCATTTGTTAGAAATCTGAATAGGGTGTAAATGAGATCAAAGGAAGATCACCTCATCCATGCTGTGTACATGTGTGCGCGATGGAAAGAATAAGTGGGGGAGAGCTGTAAGATGTGACACACCAGGGCGGAGGCGTTAGAAGTAGCAGTAGGGAGGTGACAGGTAGGGGGCATGGAGGACACGTTCCAGGTAGAAGCAGCAGCATTCAGAAAGGCTTGGGGAGGTGAAGTAATGAGATGCGTTTGACAACCTACAAGTCGTTCAAAATGTGTGGAATATAGAGTGAGGGATACAGAGACAGTGAGAGGGAAGTCTCATGTGCTGAGAAATGATCAAGAAAGACAGTAAGCCGTGAGTGAAGCTGCACTTTATTCTGAGAACACAGAGCTATTCCAAAAGGCTGAAGGACGCTACTAACATCAGTAAGTGTGAGTTTCAGAAAGAGAACACTGGAGTTTGTGCAGAGGTTGATGGGGTAGGCTGAGCGATGTTACAGGGCTCTTCCCATAATCTGGACAAAACAAAATATGAAGAATGTGAATTAAGACAGCGTAGGGAATGGAGGAAAAGAGGTGGACTGAAAAGAGCAATAACCCCACAAATATATTTGGAAGTTTAGCGATCTGAAAGAAACTGAAAATCCACGAGGCGCAAAACTGGTGATGAGGGTTAGACATGGGTATGAATTCCAGAAAAATCAATCTGTGACATTTATGGAGCAGTTTATGTTTCCAACTGTGTTCCCTTGGTAGATAGTGTTCTACCCAAAATGTCGGCCAAAGGAATAGAAAGCAAATGAAACAAAATTAAAAAAACAAACCTCCATCTCCTCATCCACCTCATTTTCTCTTCCGAATAATAGATTCATTCTTTTCAAAAGACGTCAGTGGAAGAAATTCAACACTTAATGTACATCTGAACTTAATTGTGTAAACAGGCGTAGTTGATGGCACACATCTTTAGAATGTGAAATGTGAAGTGCTGAAAAGATAATAAAACCTTCCTCCCAAGTGCATTAGCTTTTTATCTTGTCATGCAGATAAAACCTATTTAGTTCAGTTACATGAAGTGGCTTAGGGGATTGCTCTCTGACTCCAGAAATCATCTTTCACGGATGACTACCTGGGTTAGGGTGATAAGATCAGACAAATCTCCTTGGGCAGCAACCTGGGGCACTGTTACTGGTACAATGTCTACCCCTGCCTTCAACAGTCACACGTCCACAGTAAAAATGGGGCCAGCGGAGAAAGGAGGGGTTTTGTCTCCAAAGCTCAGGGCCCTGGCATTTATGGCTTCCCCCTTTTGGCTGTGTTGTGTTCCTTCCCCATCCTTTCCCTGCTCCCTCATCCAGAGCAATGCCAGCCACGGATGCGTTAGTCTTCAGTGTCCGCAGTAATGGGACTCTGAGGGATACGCTCTAGGGACACCTTGCAATCCTAATTCGTCTGGCAGGGAATGGAAGACTGTCTCCTCGAGTGTCTCAGTCTCCTCTGCCGTCAGTCTCTTAACTGTCATGCTTTTTCTTCCAAAGTAATTCACCTTTTCTCCAGCCCACGCCGTCTCCCACGGCTGACTTACGGAACCAGAGCAGTGGTGTATAAAGGATATAAGCATGAGAGTTGGCCGACTTGGGTTCAAATCCAGGCTTTCTAATTTCCAGCGCTAGAATCTTAGATACGTCTGGCTGCCTCTGTCGTCTCATCCATAAAGTGGGGATGACAAGACCCTTTTCTCTTGGGTTTTTAGAAGTGAGTTAAAATCAGTCTATTCATATAATGTGCTTAGCCTACGGCCCAGCCCCACAGAAGTGCTCATCTAAGCATGTTGCTGTTAATTCCAGAAGCATTGGGTTTTGTTTTTTTTTCTATCTGGAGCTCTCTGGCTAGTTTCTTTGGCAACTGGCACAGTCCTAGACCTTTTCTACAGGGATGTCCTGGTCTAGTTTCCCTTCTGTTCGTATTTTTAATGTTCACTGTCAGACCAACTGCCGTTACCTGAACCTCTCCAGTCTCCACCAGTCCTTTCTGGTTTAAGTTTGTTTTTGCTTATTTGTTTACATAGTATCTTCTTTAAAATTCCCAGGCTTCCTTACAGTTTTCTCCCTCAAATACTGGCCCATCTCAGAGAATAGTTTCACAGCCCCTCATACGTATTTGCCCTCTCTCTCTTCTTCTTCCCATCCAGCTTGCTGTTCATTCATTCAATCTATGACAATTACTTTTTTATACAGTCAGATAGGTCAAAACGTAGTAGGGAAGACAGACAGTATATTATGATGAGTAGAATAATGAATTTCAGTATTAAATAAAATAACTTGTGTAAAATATTTACCTAAAGGAGCACCTGACAGACTGTAAGAATCATCAAATACTAGCTATCTTATTTAGGGTACAAAGAGTATCACTGATAAGAAGTCTATACATCATCCTGGTGCTACATGTTCCGTGATGGACAAGAGGGGCCTGGGGAGTGGGAAGAGCGAGAAATGCTGCATTCCATGTCAAGAAAACAACACGTGCAAAGGCGAACATAGTGGAATGCAGACTACAACAGCATGCTGTGTTTGCAAACTCCAAGAGAATAAGGTCAGAGAAATAGGCAATGGATTGGTCGGAACAGGAGGCAGGGCTGCTCAGGGAGAGCAGATGTCAGGGAACAAAAGCCTCCTCTACCCTGTGCCAACTATGGCCTTTGGACTTGACTCCGGAGCAGAAAGAATTGTTTCTAAATTATTAAGTGTCTACTCTGCAACAGATAGCATGGTGGATACTTGACATTCATTATTCTATTTAAATTTCAATTGAAAATACAAGGTAGATAGATACTGGTCTCATTTCATTGATGTGGAACTCACATGGTCAGCTACTGGAATGGTACCGTCAGGACTGGTACTAATGTCCAGTAATGGGGAAGTTCATATCCTATATTCTACATTTTGGAAGGGATTGGACTTAGTAGGCAGAGGCATATTTGGAAACTTAAGTAATACAGGACCATGCTAGGAGCAATACTTTTATTTTTAATACAGTTTGACTTGTTGAGAGTCTGTTTTTTTTTTAAAAAAAATTAGGGTTGCTTGTTTTTTTCTCTAAGAACAAGCTGAGTGTGCTTCAGGGAGACACTTCAAAAATTAAACAGTGACTTATACAGTGGTAGCCCTCAATTCTAATCGCATTGGGGGGAGAGGGCTCAAACATCTCTGAGAAAGAAATATGAATGGATGAGAGAGTCCCCACATGGTTCAAGAGGAAGCTAAGTGTTTACCAAATGAACATACAAAGTTTCCCTGTGTCCACCCACAGGAAAACTCCTAATGGAGGGAGTGTGAAGAGGGGAGGGAAAGGTAGCATCTTACACTGACTGATTCACAGGTTGTAAATGCAATGACCCCTAAATGACATCACACTAAAGCAAAACATCCTTGGAGTTTTTTGTTAGTTTTTGTTTTTCCTGTAGCACTGCAGCTGAATAACTCCATTATTTTCCATGACCTGCCTGGTTTTACAACGGCACACAGCCTGGGGGCTAACCAACAGGCACCCTCGTCACACTGCACACCACCCTCCAGGAAACCCTACAGCTGGCTTCCTCTCTCAGTTCAGGACACGGATTTTGAAAAGTCCTAAGAAAGATTCTCCAAGTTGTGAGGGATGAAATAGGGCTGCTCACACAGTGTCTGAAAAAGGGCTTCCTATGTTCTCTGATGATCTGAGCGAGGTTCATCACCCTAGCTCATTCTAGAAGTCCTTCATCTGACTCCAGAAGCCCAGCTTACTGCCGGCGAGGGCTGCTGCTCTACAGTCTCTGTCCTTTGTCCCTCTTGAAGCCACCCCCCACCTCCCAGACGTAGCAGATATTCCTGGTGTCCCTTTGCAGCTGTTCTCACCAGCAGTCCCTGACATTGCACATCCTGGACTTGGCTTCTACACTAATGAGAGTGACCTATTACTTAATCATTGTGGACTTATCAGATGTGCTTGGGCATATACACAGTACCCTGGTATCAGCAGTACCATGAGGGGGCCAGGACACGTTGACATGAGGCCACTGAGGTATGTCAAACCAAGATAATTCTTCCCTAATTCACAGATTTTACTGAGTAGTCAAATGGAGGCCATTAATATGGTCTCTTCATCCTCATGTAACTTAGTTAGCTTGGCAGTTCAATGTGTACACACTGATGAGCTTCTTGGGAAATGGATTGTGTTAATAAGACGAACAAATATTTGTGTAATATTTTCTAGGTGGCAGGCCTTTTGCTAGGCAATGGCAAATTTGAAGTCAGACTCTATCCTTTTCCTGGAAGGACTCCAGTCTGGTGAAGGAAACCAACCAACATCCCCAAAACTATAAAAAAGAGGCAGAATATTAAAAGTGGTAGAACAGAAAAGTGAAAATGGCTTTTCATGTCACTTCCTCCATAGGTGTTTGCATTTCAGTGGTTTAAAGGTGGGATTTAAGACACTGCTCAGAGGGTGGAGACATCAGGACCCTCCCACTCACCATCCTGCCTAGGTTGAACCCTAAATATTCGGTCCTGAAGTAGCATGCAGCCCCCTGCAAACCTGATCATCCCTAAACAGACAGGAGCAGAGCAGCAAATGGGAGTCATCTCGTCAAGGTGAAGAATCCAGGAAGCACAGCTGATGAATTCGAACGGGGCGAGTTTGGAGGGCTATACCAACGTGAAGATCATTCTCACTAGAGGCTGCCTCCAGGGTCTCTGGTTGGATCTCCATTGAGTGTGCTTACAGCCAGCGTTAGTTTTCCACAAAGCCATCCTTCACACTATCTCCTGACATGCGCTCTGGCAAAAATTACCACGCCATAAAAACAAAATGTGCTGTGTCTTAGATTTCACTTTCTTTCCCCATGTTTATTCCCCTTCAAGTCAGTAAATAACTTCTTCCTACAAAGAGCAGGAAGTCACTATTTGCAGCAAATATCCTCATAGGTGACCAAGAAAAAGAGAGTGTGTATATATCCTGTCTCGCCAAGATTGCTGCCTACCTAGGCTTTCCCCTTTAGTTTGGACCCACAGCCTAATTTTATGTTTTTCACTGACCTGGTCTCTCTGTAGGCATTTATTAAGTCGTCTTGGCATGATAGGATATGTTTTCCAGCCTCTAGATGTTCCAATTAGCTTTTCCTCTCTCAATAGCATCCCTTTTGCCTGGACCTTCCCACCCTCGACTTTTTAAAAAAAGTCTCTCTCCCACTCAGCATTCGCCTATCAGCATCTGCTCCCAGGTACTGCCAGAAGACCAAGGAGTAATAATATCTTCAAGTAGTCTTGCCAAGCCGATTTGCATTTAAATAGGATTCAAAGCATTATACTGAAGGCAATGCTCTCAAAAGGTAGAAGTTTAGACACTAACGTGGGAGATGGACGAGAATGGTGGGGGTGGAGAGAGATGAACAGTGGCCTTTCTCCTGCGTCCACTGCGGTCAGCCCCCTCTTGTAAGTGTGAGCAGTAATCACGTCTTCACCCCATCAGCCCTAACAAGGTCACGATCGACTTTGATGCCATATCTTTTTAATTACACCCTTCTCATATTTACGTGAACTACTTATAATTATGTGGACTCCTAATTCTCACAAGCCAGCGGGGTGGGGCTAACCTACCCAGGTTACGCAGGGAGTAGGAGGCAGCTCTGGGGTTGCAGCCAAGGCCGTCTGGTGCCAAAGGCCGGTCTGCGTCCATTTTTTACCCCCTGTACTGCCTCAGAACGAAGTGCCCCTCCTTTTGCCTTCCCTTTAACCCATCTCCTGATGTCCTGAAAGGCTTAGTTGGCTCCAACCCTATTTTCTAAGATGACATTTTGACTCTTCCTTTTATTCTTTCTCCAATAGAAATAAATTTTATGTCTTCTCAGGTGTCAGAACATATCTTACAGCTCAAATACAAGATAGCATCCTTTCGTGTTCGCTTCTGTAAAATAATACTAATTCCTATATTCCCAGTATCATCCATCAAAGTTGCAAATGAAACCTCCACGGCCATTCAATTCATTAATTGTCCCTTCTCCAGAGCAATGTCTTTTAGATGTAGAAATAAACACGGTAAAAATTTTACATACATGAAAAAATATTCTTAGTTTTATTTTATAGCTGATTTTTTAAATCTTAAAGCTTAGTATTTTAATTTTTATAATATTTTACTGTAATGAATTATTAGATGTTACATAGAACTAGGTAGTGATTTTTCAAATTTAAATAATAAGTTTTAAATATTAGCCATGCATGTTAGTCTTACTTGCTTATGCGACATTTTGTAAATAAAATCGTGTACCTTAGAAACATTTAGAGAAACTAAAATTCACAACATGCATCATGAGAGCATCATCGATGATGTCACAGAGGCGGTGTCTTTAGCTCCACAGACCACAATTAATACATAAATGAATAAAAACAAGCATAAAAAGTACCACCGAACTGGCAACTGCGAAACAATAATCGATGCCTTTATACTTCCCCACTTTTAAAAAATAACTACACGGAGACTCGGCATTACTTAGGAAAGCTTTAGGAGAGGCACTAGGAAAACGTCGACCCTGACACTGAGCTCTGAGGAGTACAAGGTAAACGGGCCAAGCTTTTGAGAGACACCTGGAGAATAAAGCCACGCGTTCCTCGGCAGTCATCTCTGCCACCTGGGACCACAGTTCATCTCAGCCTCAGGCCGCCATTGATAACCCACTGATGGGCAGCTTCCAATGTCCCGTGGAGGGTACCCGATAACTTACCAGTGAAGCCTTTCCATGTGGCTAACAATGCAATGCCTGAGACACAGATTAAATCTTGCCTAATGCACGGAGGAAATAATCGTGTTTCTTCTAAATATATTCGCATGATACACGATGGAGGTCCCTGTCTGGTCCAGTCCTTCTCACAGGCAATTGATGCGGAGGAGACACAAAAGAAGGGGCGCGCTCCAAAAATTAAATGCTCCACAAAGCAGTCTCCTGCCTCACCTAATGCAATGTTTCTTCTCATGGGTCTTTTGTTACTCTCTCACGTATTAAATTATCCTTCCAATCGCCTTGGCAACTAAAACAAGTGCTCCTAATATTCTGATGACCTTTGGGCGATTACACCAGATGTCAGTAATAAATGGTAATTAAGGCATCTTAATTATTGAGCCCGAGGAGAATAGGCAAAGTGGCCGTTGTTTTTTGTGTTGCTTTTTTTTTTTTTTTTAATAAAACTTGTGTCAGAAGCATAGAGGAACCCTTACAGTGACTGAATTCTTTCTCCACTTCAGATCAGCAGTGTGGCCCCTTTTCTCTCTGAGGCTGGCAGTTAGCTGAATAAATCGCTGTAACCTTTAAGAAATGGACGCCCACCCCGAATGCCCACCCCCCGCCCAGCTCTTTCCCCCGGGCCTCTCTAGCTAGAAACATAGCAGAATGTGATGATTTTAAAGCTGCATTTTCAGCCAGTTTGCCCTCAGAACAATAGCAACAATAACAAAGAGTCTGTCCCAAGGAGGGTCTGGGCACAGCCAGCCTCAGCAATGTAAAGTGGCCCTTTATCCTGCTTATTGCCGACTCCCCCAGAGGTTAGCCCTCTCAAAAGACTGGCATTTAGACCGAGAACAGGAACAAAGCATTACTAGAAAGCGGAGAGACCTTCCTCCAGCACCAGCATCCCTGCCCTCCGCAATCCCTAAGAAATAGAGCAACTCCATGAAAAAGAGCCGATACCTTCGAATGAGAACATTCCAGCACAGGAATATCGCTGTCTTGCCGGCTGCTGTGCAGAATGAGTTGCCTGGGCATGTATCCCTCTCTTCTTAGCTACGGGGTCTGCTTGGTGGCTGCTGCCCGCACAGGGAGCATTCACAACATGTATGTGGTTCTCCTCGGTAATGAAAGGAGACTGAGCAGCTCAGCTTGGTGCTGCTTGCCTGGAGGCATCAGATCTTTAGACCCTCGCCCTCTGATTGGCTGCTTCCTAGTCTCACTGCTACTCCTCTGCCTTAACCTTCCACTGTGTTCAATATATTTTCCCCGGGGATACAGCCCGAGAATTGCCTGTGAGGGAATTCGTGGCAGGTTAAATTGAAGTGGTTTTAAAACGCAGTGATGTGATTTTCTATGACTCTGTCTAAGGTTTAATTTTCCAAAGGTCTTCTACATAATCCACCCAGGAGAAACCTAATAAACTGGATATAGTTTAACAATAGCCTTTTTATGTTTCCTTTCTGAAAATACCGTGAGCCTAATGCACGCATAACACGCCGGTCAGGTGGCGTGTCTGTATAATCAACATTAAATCAAAACAGATGGTTATGACAGACTGTATTAAGAGGGCTATTAAAAATGCCAGGAGCTGCAGCTGAATGAGGCTACTGAAACCATTTTCAAGAAAGTGTTACAAGCCTCTTACGTGTTATGCCCTTACAATATTCACGTTTACTTTTCTGTGGCTGTGATAATGAAAACATAAAGATCGATGACAGAAAAAATGGTAAAGTCTTTGTTCGCATCTCTTGAAGAAAAGTACTGTAACAGAAAGAGATAACAAATCTTTTATTCTATGAAAGCAGACAAAATAAGAAAAGAATGAAAAAACTACCTATCTTTATTATCTCTTACCCATATATTAGGTTCAATTTTGTACTTGACTTTGGTCAAGGATTTGATACAGGATATTTAAAAAGAGCCATTGGTATGTTATTTTTTAAAGTGAGAGGCTTCCAGTGAAAGAGGGTGAACTGATTGCACACATTTAACCTTCTCTCCCTCCTAAAGCCTCACTAAAATGACAAAGTTTTTATTTAAAAAAACAATAAACCCACAAGGACAGAGACAAGGGAAACCCGCAATCAAATTTAGAAAACCAGAGAGCAGTGGGAAAGTGGTAAGTGAGCAGCGAAAGCCGAGTCCTCAGCTGGTAATGGGGAAAGTCAGTAAGTGATAAAATCCCCAACATGCCAGGCCAGGTGAGCCCCGGAACTGCGGGACAATGGAACCCAGGAAGCAGAGTTCAGGGGGCGCAAGACAGCAGGTGGTCTGACTGCCCATCCTCACCTTGGCGGAACCCTGGAGGCTGATTCTTGGGAGAGATTAAAACCGTGTGTCCCTGGACTGGCGTGGCTAAGAATAAAGGGACCAAAATAAAAATGTGAGAGTTAATGGAAAACAGAACTTCTCTCTCACACTTAACTCCTAGGAGACAGACAGGTGTATACTGTATATAGAGCAAGGTGTATATTCTCTAGAAAAAGACATTTGGAAAATGTCCTTGGGGAATCTGACTATCCCAAAAGATAAGATGTAAAGGCATTAAAACTGGTTACTCTCTAAAAAAATGGCCCAGCCAGACTCACCCAGCAGGCAAGGACACATTCATAAATTCTACACATGAGTTTTTAATACCCCACTCTTACATATGAGCAGATAAGGCAGATATCTAATATCAAAGCAGATACCAGACAAACAAAAAAGAAACAGGTAAAGAGGCAGACAGACAGATCAATATGGAAAAATGTAAATTGGAGCAAATAATGGGAAAATAGTTTGAATACTATCATTAATGTCCTCGTCGAAATAAGAGATCCACGGGCAGTTCTCACGTTGCAAGGGGCCAATGTGCATGAATATCAGTTACACAGCTTCGTGTGTGACACCAGTCCCTGGTAATACAGTGCAGGTTTCAGTTACCATGCTCTACAAGCATACCTTATTTTATCGACCTTTATTGGATACCACATTTTCATCAACATCTAGGGAAGCCCCTCCACCAGCAAAAAGATTGTGACTTGCTGAAGGCTCAGATCGTGGTCAGAAATTCATAGCAATAAAGTATTTTTAAATTAAGATAGGTAAATGTTTTTATACATAATGCTGTTGCACACTTAGTAGACTACAATACAGTCTAAACATAACTTTTATACACTCTGGGAAACCAAAAAGTCCATGTGACTTGCTTTATCAAGATATTTGCTTTATCGCTGTGGTCTGAAACCAAAACCACCGCATCTCCGAGGTATGCCTGTATTAAGTACGGGCAATTGCATAGAGTACAAATTTTTCTGTTAGTTCTTCTGCCCGCAGTCACTAAGTAACAATAGATGCACATGATGATCAGTGACCAATCATATCACTTCTTTCATAATCTGCCCGTGATTCATTAGTGACAGTAACATTTGTAGGAGTGCAGCCTTCTTGTCTCCCACTGATAAACCCATGTGCCATTTTGCAGAATGGTTAATGAAAAGAGGGCATTGGCCAACGAAGATGAAAGTGCACCAATGAAATTAAAAAGGTAACACATAAGGAAATATGATATAATTAGAACTAGTGAAGCTAGCAAGATAGGAAAGAGCCTAGCCTATGTGAACCACCTTGTAAAAGTCCAATGGATATAAGAACAAGGTGAAGTGGCTTCAATATCTTTTAAATTAAATTGCACTAGGAACCGAAAGCTGTTTACAGTTGGAGTGAAGACTGTAATTTAAAAAATAAATCTGGCGTTGATGTGAGTTGCCGTATTAAAAGAAAATGGTGATTACAAGAGAAGAGAAAAAGAAGAAACTTATTGCCAGTAAAAGCTAGTTTCGTTGTTTCATTGTTTCCAAAGTTGGCTGAGCTGATTCAGGTTAAGCTATCTCGTGCAGTTGCTAGGTCAGGAAAGGATGCTGCTGTGAAATTTGCACCGGCCTTCCAAGGATTGGTTAGGCAAGAGGATATTATAATTGGCAAATATTATGTGGATGAAAGTGCTTGTGATGAAAAGGATGAAGATGCCCAACAGGAAGTGATACTGGCAAAATCATTCACATTGAAGGGCTCTCGGACATATTTCATGACACTCGAAAGCACAGAGGATAAATGGTTGGAAGCTGATCCAAACTTAGAAAGGAGCATGCCAGTTCACTGAGACGTGGGAAGGATGCTCACTGAGCATTGTAAGTTGTACCGGGAGAAGAGGGCAAGCAGTATTTCCAGAGAGAAACACTTTAATTGTTAATGTTTCAATGTTTTAAATGATAGGGTACTAAGTATGTTTTATCATTTTTTATTTCCCTATCCATTTAAAACTGATAATACGCATGTTTAATGTTTTGAAAAAAGTGTTGCAGTTTACAGATCAATTGTCATTTTTCCCATTGAGCATTAAGCTTGCTCTGCATGCTGTCTGCCCGCAGGGCCATTTTTACAATCTTGCAGCATCATACAGAGTGAAGACCGACTAGACTGTAGCTAAGAAAGAAGAATAAGCAGCTATAAGCAGGAAATAGGTGGAACAAGAAAGCTCCTGGAAAACTCACTGGAAGGATTGGAAGATAAAGTTGAGGAAATATTCTTGAAAGTTGAGTAAAAAGTCAAAAAATTCTGAAGAAAAATATAAGAAAGGTAACTGCCAGTTCCAAGTCCCAAAACAGGGATACCAAATACAGCTTTGAAGATTAACCAACGGTACCCAAGGCAGCCCCTTTCCTTCCTCAGCACACACTCTCACTGTGGAAGTAGTTCAGTTCTTTTGAGTCTGTCCAGGCTTTTGTCTGCTCGCTGCAAAGACATATTCAGCTGCCGATCTCAAACACAATGCAAAGGGCTGGTGTCTGCTAAGTGGAGCTGAGATGCTTTGTTTCCGAATTGCCTTACAGTGAAACTTATTGGTCTAGATTTACCACTTCGACCTACTTCATTCGTTTATTTCCATGAAAACAGAGACTTCTGATGCGGCCTCACTGAAAGACATTCATTAGACCAGTGTCCAGATAAAAATAATTATTATTCTGATAAATTGCTTCATTCACGATAGCTCTTCTGGACAACAAACAGAGGAAACTATTATATCTCTGTTAAGTAATTCTGGGGAGCACAGAAACTTCTACTTTAAAATGTGTTTGAAAATGCCACTTTAAACACTAGCTGGTAAAAATAAATCACCGCTAATCAAGCTTCCTATTGCCTTCACCTCCTTAAGACACGTTGAAATCATTGCTACCTGCTGTGGATACTTGTCCTCAGCTAAAGCAAAGGAAGATGGGGAAACACAGGTAAAAATTGAACTGAATGTATATTATTCAAAGCATCTCCCTTCTACCATGGTTCAAGGATAAAGTGTGAAGAGAAATTTAAGGGTGGCAAGTCAGGTACTGGAAATCAGGAGAGAAATAAGGAAAATTCAGTGGTAGAGTCTAAAACTCAACGAAATTGTTATGAGGGGCAACACTTCCTTATTACCCACAAGAACCCCTTTTGTGATTTTCCCCAGGTGGACTCCGTGATTCAAAGATATTGAATATTAAATGAGTTGCTTGCATTAGGGAAACATTCATTTTTCTTTAATCGATCAAATATGAATATAACTCACCAGTAACGCTTAAATCAGCAAAACTGGAGATAGCTTGGTTAATTGATATGTTTCCAGTCTAAAGCTAGAATTTTGTGTCAGCTTCTGCTGCTTTTTGCAGGAAAAAGACAACACCCATTATATATTTAAAATATTGAACATTTTTGTAGAGATAAGCAGAGACTTCAGTAGCTGCCCAGTTCTGGGAAGATAATGGTCTAAATGAAAAATTAGACACCATATTGAAAGTACACAGCGGAATGGGAAAAATAGTTTTGAAAAAGAACCACATAGAATTGTTAAAACAAAGCAAATGCCACTCTTTAAATAAAAAGCAAAGTGAGCCTTACAGCAGATCAACCACACTTGAAGAGAGAGTAGAAAAACAATGAGAAAGAAGTCTTGGGTAGGGGTGTCGCCCAAGCAGCAGAGCCTGAGAAAGGGAGAGAGTGTTGTCAAAGGCACTTCTGGGAAAGTGGGGGGCGGGAGGAGAGGGCAGGGGCAGCCGGGAAGAAAAGCCTGGCAGAGATGGTTTCCAGGTGAGTAGCTCCTTAGCTCCTTCCTCCAGGTCTCTGCATCTTGAAGAGCAGTGAGGAGCTGTCCTGCATGGAGGCAAAGGAGCTGGTGTTTGCTGAGACCAGGAAGGTTGTGTTCCGTGTTCTCATCAGGGTGGGCGAGAGGCAAGGTTTTAGGTTAGCACGTGGTAGGGGGTTAGAACTGAAGTTCAATCCTCAGTCTAAAGTCCTGAAGATATTAGGCCTTTCTTGATAAAAGAATGGGTTAGAAAAAACATGTTTGTTGTCAGGGGGAAAGACACTTTTCTTTCTCAGCATCAGAGTTAGTGGGGGGCAAACCAACAACAAAAAAATGAATATAACTTTAGCATGCCCTTGTGATCCTTTAAAAATGAGAAATTAAGATATTGGCTCAGGGTGGATACTCAGACATGTGTTGTAAGCAACTTTTTCTGGAGTAATGGTCCCTTGGCCAAGGCTGCAGGGAGATTCGCTGGATGGAGGTTAGTCAAATCGGCTGAAAATGGCTCTCTTCCTTAAACCTTTCTGGAGATTCCTGATCCATCAAATGAAGTTGTTGGGCTGACATATATAAGGTTACTTCCAAGTAAGGCTTCTTGCCTGGCCGATGTGACTTGTGCCACAAATCTAAGATTCTTGAAACTAATGCCACAGTAATCTCAAGTTTCTGGAAAACACTAAACGAATTTTCCAATGTCTCTTGTTTCCCTACGATGTTGCAAACTATGTTGGTGCTTGACACATGACAGAAATATGGAACAAATGACTAACATGACAGAAATATGGGAAAAATGATTAAGTGAATTCCGAACAAAATCAGCAACCCCTGTCCATGTTACCAGAAATTTTATCCTATGGAAACGATCAAAAGCAAAACTAAAGAATTAGCAAATAAATTATTGTCAAGTTTTACTTGAAACATTTTTACATGAGCAACCTGGCTCTCAATCCGGCAGAAAGGGAAAACAAACACATTTTGCAGGTGGTTTTGAATGATGTAGAATGGAGCTCACTGTCTCTTGTTGAGCCATCCTTGCAGGTACCCTCCTCATGAAGGATATTGAAATCTGCAGCAGTGGGGTTTCTCTCGCTTCCCTGTCACCAGAGACTTACAGGCGGAAAATATTTCCAAATGGATGGAAATTTCAGTTAGCACTGACGAATTTGGGTCCCATGCAGCTTGAAACTCCGAATCTCATTGTCTAAGGCATTTCTGGCACTGCTCATTGGCAAACTGTGAGCAAGTCATCAGCACCCTAACCCCACACTAACTTTTAAGGTGAAGCTGGGCTGAAGTTAAGTGAAAGGAAACATGGACATTCTTTTAAAAATGAAAAAATACACAAAATGCAGATCATTTTTAGAAATTCCAATTTCAAGAGGAAGAATCTGCACTGAGATAGCAATTGTCGCCGTCTACTCTAATAAGAAAAGCCAAGAAGGTAAAGAAAGCACTAATTGCTGTCGGATGGATAGGCCAATTGTTCCCTTGATTCATTTTAAAAAAGAGAAAGAAAAAAAGCCCACAAAACTTCATAAGTCCTTCCCGCTGGCCTCCTAAGGCATGTTGCTTCGCCGCTTCTGAGTTCTCATTTGGTGGTAGAGTCTAGAAGTCAGTTCTAAAGCTTAGTAGGTCCTGGGGGAGGGGGAGGCATGTTTAGGCACCGAGAGAAAGAACTGTTTCCTCCCACGCTAATACAATACTCAAGGAAGGTGTGTTAAGTTCCGTTGAGTGGGACTGAGCTGAGTTCGATCGACTTGACTTCCGTCTGAATCAATGGCAGCTCTTCCTGTCGATTCTCAGACTAAAAGGATTTTTTTCTGAACAAGTCCTTGAAACCTGTCCTCCAATTCAACAAGCACTCAGAACATCTATCTACAACAAATGAACCCATTCAGGAATGGTTTACTCAATACCTTTATTATGCAACATTAGTTATCTTTCATATCCTTTATTTTTGGTTAGGACCACAAATAAAGTAATATTTCTTGCTGAAGCTCTTGTTAACATCTGACTCTATAACCAGACTCTTAAGATCTGGAAGCAGAGGGGCCAGTCTCTTCACCGCACCCTCCCAGGACTGACCTAGTTAGTGCCTGGCATATAAGAGCTGCTTAACCACTATTTTAATAATGGACTAATAATAAATGAAAATAACTAACAAGAAGCTAGTCATACTCTTATAATTATCATGGCACCTGAAAGAAAAACTTCGACAAAGGAAAATGTTCGTTTTTAATTTTATGCTTCACAAAGTTGTGGTGCAAGTTATGTCTCTCAACGCTAGCCTCTAACCTTAGGTATGTGGAAGTGAATGTCTTTGAAGTGCACTATTAATTGTTGACATCGATATTTACAACAGGAACAAACTGATTGGAAGATTGGCCAAGCTGTTGGGGCATCAAATACGTGTGTTGGAAAAATGAAGTAGAGCTGAATTTATTGAGCCTCGACATTGAGCAAAGTGTTTTGGATTTTTAAGGTAGATATTGCATATCCATTTTACAGATGAAGAAACTGAAGCCCAGAGAAGCTAAGGAGCTTGTCCCATGGCAGGGCTAATGTGCAGGCACACACGTGTGTTCCACGAGCTGGCCGGCATCGCTCTGCTCTGTTGTTCCCCTGGCTGGTTGTTGACATGTGGCTGTCACCCTGCCCCCCATCGGCAGAGCACTCACACACACACAGAGGGCTCCAAACCCCTGTTCTTCCCAATCTCTCTTCTGCCTCTCTCTCTATTGTGAGTTAGGCACCCTGAACATAATCCAAGCTCTCCTTTCTACTAGCCATATCACATTCCACAAGGCAGCGGCGTCTTTATACTTAGATTATGGTGAAAATTAAAAAATTCTGTCAACACTGGCACGATGCTCGGTCTCATTAAATATCCTTCAAATCTGAATCCATTGTGAATTCCATACATTCTCTTGACAGTCAGAGTTTGATCCCTGTTTTCCAAACATCATCCTGAAATGCATCGTCTAACCCTTTCTTCAGCATCCAAACAGCTGGGATCCGTGAAGTCGATTTCACCCCGTTCACTGTTTCCCAGAATGAAAAGAGGCAGGCAGCAAAACCCTCCCGCTACGATGGCGCTTCAGTTGCCCATCGTCATAGCTGCTGGACAACACACACTATTGGTTTCCCTTCCAAGTCCCACTTCACCCACCTTCTCTGCTGCCTCCTGGGATTCATCACATGAATGCTTGCATTTAAAGCAGTTGTTGAATTGAGGAACCCGATGAACACAGGGTCTACCCTCATACATTTCCTCCTCATTTCTTTCCCAGCAGCTTCGCAGCTTTCCGTGTCCTAGGAAGATACCACCACTTCGGGAGGAAGAATGTTAGAAACCTCTGGCTGGACGACAGTACACACTCAATTCATTCCTTAGATCACTGCTTCTGAGCATTCACCGATTGCCATCTGTCCCCTCATAAACGGACGTCTGCTCTGTGAGTCCCATGTCCCTTGCCCTTTTCTCTTGTGCCCAGCTGTCTTCATCATCTTTTTACCCCCTTTTCTCACAGCCCTCACCTGGCCTTGAGATGCCGAGTTTGCTGCCCTCCAAAGTCAGGCAGCAGCTCAGAGGACACTCAAGGGAGTCATGAAAGTTTGTGGTATGGCGGTCTTCAGAGTAGAACCCCACAGAGTAAGACCACGGGCTCGCGCCACAGAGGAAGCACCAGGAAGCAAGTCCTGAAGGCACGGAGGACCAGGCTGGACACAGGTGGTGTCAAGTTTTAGGCCAAATGGGCACTGCAAGGAGTGATTTTCCCAACTTGCCTTGTGACAATGAGAATTTCCATGGCGAGGTATCTGGTTTCTTACTGAGCATCACTCACCAGACACTGTGACCCTAAGAGGTAAATTAAGAACTGCCATAAGCCAATACCAGTTACGAAAAGTAAATACTCTTCAGATCAGCAAGCTGCCAACCTAAAGAAAATGGCCTTCTTTGGATTTTCCTCCCTAAAGAGATAACAAACATTCTGTAATAGGGTCTTAGGAAACCAGGTAGATTTTACCGAGGTGACCACAGAACATTCCTTGTGAAGTATATCTTTCTTCAAAGTTACTAATACCTATTTTTTACACTGTTTAATAATATGTTAAGAAATGGCGTATTCTACCCAGGATTCACTGCGGTCATGGAATCTTAGAACCCTAGGTACACTTACCTGAAATATTGCTTTCCTGAAAAATCAATTGTAACTTGAAGTATATGGAAAATTCCCAGAACCTAAGCCTATGAATTTAAGTTGGCACTGGGCGTACTCTGCTTTAATGTATTTATATCAAAACTCAAGTTATCAAAATATGGGCGAAATAATTTTAACATCTAATAAAAAAAGGCAAACTAAACATGTCTGTTACCTTACAAAACGCCTCCAAACTCTACCTTCCTGAACAATTTCAGTGTGTTCGAAAATCAGTTACAAACTGAAGCATCTACGTGATAGAAAGATAAACAGTTCTCGAGTCAGGCAGCCCTGAGTTCCACGGCCCGTCCCACGGCTTGTGATCCATGTAAGTGTGTGGGCGCCGGGCAGATGGAGACCACAAGCTTGTCGAGACGCCGAGGGTTCAGCAGGAAGCCTGGGCCTCAGTGTAACAGTGACTGGCTGGTGGCCGAGGCCAGTGGATCTGGGCGTCTAGCATGGGCCATGACACTGAGATGCTCACTGTACGTCGCTTTACCTGACAGACAGACAGACAAAATGAGTTTATGAGTAGAGCTGCAATTGGTAAGGGTCCAAACTTAGCTGTGGCCACAAAGAAATCCCCCCCCCAAACAGTGACATACCCCTTGGGTGGACAATGCAACCTGGCAAGGACCAAGGTTCCTTCTGTCTTGTCTTGTGCATGCCCATCCACATGACTGGGCTGTATGTCCAGCCTGGGTGAAGGGAGAAGGTAGGGGAGCCCATGCTCCTTGTTTCAAAGCCCTGATCGAGTGGCAATACCACTCCCACCCAGGTCCCACTGGTGGGATTTAATCACGAGGCCTGCACCATCTGCAAGGGAAACTCAGAAATGTCGTTCGTGGAAGGACCTCCACAAGTCAAGAGAAGGCATTATTTTTCAGGAGAAATGTAGAACAAATTCTGATGTATAACTAGCTCTGTCTCCTTCAGACCCCTCTACACATCACCCAAATATCTTCTCATTCAGAAAACACATCCACCTCCTCTAAGGGGACCCCTCAAAAGCTCCATCTGTAATGGAGCCAGCTCAAGGTCTAGGTTCACTGGGTAATGGACAGTCTTTTCAGTCTGGCCCGAAGGTAGCTGCTCATCACCCAATGACGTACAAAAAGGCCACTTATCAGGGTCCCTCCCCATCCATAGGCCCACCCCCTCCATGGGGAAGGAACAGCGTTCCTGCAGGAAAGACCTCAGCTGAGAAAGGGAGGCACAAAGAGAAGGCACACCGGTGGTCCTTACCAAGGCAGGAGCTGGGTGGCTTCTGCGCCCTGGCAGTCCAATGCGTCCTTGGATGGCCTACCTGCCACGCAGGCTCTGACCCCTCAGATCAGAGAAGTGCTTTCGATCATCCCCTTTCTCGACCCTTGGCTGTGCCCCTTGTGGGTTGGGGGTGTCCTCTTTGTTCTTTGTTTCTATGTTAATATCTGAAGTGGATAGGAGAGTGTACTTGATTGGGACTCAGACAGTCACAGGCATGTGCAGGCCAGGTTTGTGTTTCATAAATCTACGGGGCTTCTTTGTGGTTTTATTTCTTCCGGTCAGTCCCAGGCTGCAGTCACCAAACTCAGAACCTTTCTGCACGCACATCTCAGGCAGGGTTCTTTCCCTGCTTTCGGCTCATTCTTCCCTTTTTTGCTGTACAGGCCCCAGTCTTGAAGACATCTGAAACAGTGAGTTCATGTGTAAAGGTAGAACTCTTCATCTGTTGTCTTTTTTTTTGCTTTGGCTTACTGGGAAGTTCTGCAGAAGTCTTTGAGAGCCAACTGCCGTGTGAAGTTTAGAAGCAGGAGGTATTTCCAACCCCATCTGTGCTATTTCATCTCTGCTTTTAAACTTGCCAAGTCTTGCCCGTGTTTATTTTTTTTCTTGTAATACCTTGTTAAATGCAGCAAGGACTCACCAATACAAACAAATACGTTTGGTAAGCACACGTGGTCCGCCTTTCAAGGTATCACAGGGGGAAATTTTATTAAATATTTTACCAGAGCATAACAAGGGTCGCTAGTCTTCTGACCTGACATATACATGCCCTCCACTCCCACCACATGACTGTTTACCACACACCTTACGTGGGTTAATCACACAAGTTCCGAGTGCCAACTTCTATATTGGTTGCGGAGAAGCTAAATTTCTCATATAAAGTGGCAGCATGTGACTTGTTTGGAGAGGGAAAGAGAACGCCATTTGTAACTATGTCAGGAGAGCAGGCATGTGACAGGGCCCTTCAGAGCAGCCCGGGGCTGTGCTCACCCTATTTGAAGTTTAAATATTTAAAGTTTAAGTGTTTGTTTACCTTTCTTATGATGGTACGGGGTGAGTGATCTGGGCTGGTCCTGTGGCTCCTCTCCATGGGGGGCTGTCTCCTCCCTTCCATATATATAGAGAGAACACTTTCCTCAGTCGTTCGATGGCATCTTCCTGTTTTTGCTCCAGAGAAAGAGAGGAGGTAGGAAATCATTTACCCAATATTTTAAGGTGAAGACCCGGAGTGACAAACATCACTTCATCCTCATGGTACAGATGAGAACTCAGTCACACGGTGACAGCTACATGCTAGGGAGACTTGGAAACATAGTATCTGATGGCACAGTATGGGCCCGGCAACGACTCCAGTGCTGGGGAAATGGAAGGGACATTTTGATGGATTTCCAGTGGCTTCCACCCAAATAGCAAGCTCCCTTATTAAGAATTATTCCCTTATTTTCAATTTAAGGTTAAAATTCCCAGTGTTCCTAGGCTTTTAGCCATTCTCTAAGATGGTATCTACCTATGTTTATTAACTGTAGTCATTTATGAAGTATCTTGGTTTGGAAGTATTTTGGACCTGAAGCCTTAACCCAACTCAGTGACATATGTGTTTTCTCCCTCTCATTTGTCATAGTCAGTCTTAGTTTTGTAATATTTTGATAGTGTCCTATCTATCTTTGCTATGAATTGATCTCCCCTTTTCTGTGAGGGTTGACATTACTCTTAGTTATTAAATACCCAAATCTTTATTATTACATTAGTAAATGATTCCTGGCTTTTCCCACCAAGGGAAAGTCATGTTTTTCTTTATCCGTCCTTTTTCCCTGATATCTGAAACATATGGTTATATTTTCCTTTATAGTGCCTAAGAGTTGAAGGACCACTTCAGGAGGAATAAGTATCCAGTATTTTTTTACTGGCTTTGATTGCTTTTATAAAAAATTCCTGAAACTTATCTAGCAATAATAATCATTCAAGAGTTTCAACTCCACTTTATTGGAGAGCCCGAACATCTCATTCTGTGGAGGACTCTGGCCCATCTGCGCACGCAGTGGGGTTACCCACTCATCTGGTTCTTCCCCCTCCTGGGGGTGAGAGTTTCACCACTTTTGTTACTCACATAATTGACTTTGGGGTCCAGGCTTTTATTATTGGAGCCTTGACACTCCAATAATAAGAGGTTTTGAGAGCCTTGTTTTGGCAAAACCACTGAGAGGCAGTTCTCACAGGCGAAGGGTGACTTAGCTTTTACCATCTTGCAAGGGTATTGAGTCTCAGTCCTCAGCACTTAATTCTCCTATTTCCCCAACTTCGTTTCTCCTATCAAGAATAAAAGAAGCCCCCTACTCTGCCACCCTTTGCAATCTGAGTGGAATAGTAAAAGCAATGAGCAAGTGCTGCAGGATGCCTTTTTCCCAAGCCGTTGAGCTCCCCGGCAGCACGTTACCCGGCCTTGCAGTCAGTTAACTCTCCCAGCAGCCAGCGCGGCACTCAGACTGCTCCCTGCAGTTGCTGGGAAGAGCCATTATCTCTACAAGTTAGGAGCTTCAGGAGCAGGGGCATCTAGGGGTGTCTGACTCACTGTCCTGCCCAAGAGAGATGAAATCGCTTCGCATGAAAACCGCTTAAAGGGGAAAGTGTCAAGGTCTTCATGTACTGTGCAAACACGAATTTATGAAATTAGTTAAGTGTGAAATGACAGCTAATGAATGAAGGTCGAAAGGCTCGTTGGGAAACATAGATTGTGATTATGGTAACAGTGACATCTGAAGACACTCTCCCGATTCTACCGTCTTATTTCCATGAGTCACAGGTATGATGGCGCTTTTTTCCCTTTTGTAATCTCCCTAATACAGTCTGTGAAAATAAAGCCTTTCATGGGGATTAAAATGAAAGGGCCTTTCCAGCGTTCCAAAAATATGACCCAAACTCTGCCAAGATGCAGATGGTCAAAGTTTCCATGAAAAGAGTAATTTCATGGGCATTGTGCCTGTTCAGATGTGCACCACAAAATACCGGCTTAGGTCTCCTTTCTATTATGCATATCAAAGGAAGGTCGGTTTGGTTTGTCACAACATTCATACGGCCATGGGACTGTTACCACACTTTCTGTCATTAGAAGGTTGAAGGTTTTTTTTCCTAATTTAATATTAATGACAATAACTTGTATTTTCTAAGTCTTTATCATTTATGTGTTTATATGGCACTTCCATAGGTCTATGGTCAATTTGACAGGTATGAGTATTAGTTCTTTTCCTGATTTTAACAATGAAGAAAGTAAAGCACAGAAAACTTCCATGACATAAGCAAAACCGTGTAGCAAGTAAACGGTGAACTAAAATTCAGGTCTCCAATTTCAAGCCCAGGTATTTTCCAGCCACTGAGAACCCTCTGCAATATACCACATTGGAGTAAAACTGAATAACAGGAAACAATGGGTTGCATTTCACATAGTTGTAGTCAGAGACCTCCACTTTTTTCCAATGTT
The DNA here is from genome assembly GCA_007922815.1 of Macrotus californicus. Classification (NCBI taxonomy): domain Eukaryota; kingdom Metazoa; phylum Chordata; class Mammalia; order Chiroptera; family Phyllostomidae; genus Macrotus; species Macrotus californicus. Next base: position 29,049 of record VMDR010003001.1, on the reverse strand, counting down.
ATGTCTTCATTTTCAGAACCTCCACTGGCCACTTCAAATGGTAAAGAAAACAAAGCTCTTGGAAAACAAGGTCAAATCTCGACTTGGAGTCTCTGGGTCTGCCCCGGAGAGCTTGAGCAGGCGGAGAAGATGACTGGACCATTTACAGTAACTATGCTGCCTTTGAGAGATAGCATCATTGTAACCAATACCGCGGTCTCATTAGCGCAAATTCTAATCTGGCTTTGTGTGAGATTTTCCATTTAGTCCTTGGTTATTGTCCTGTGGTGGAGAGATCTGGCAAATGATACTGGAGTGACCTCATTCCTGTGAAAGATGGGCTTCAGCCAGAAGTTGGGTTCTGCAAAATGCAAATGGCTTGGAGGGAAAGGAAAATATGGATGGTGCGCTGTGTCAGAGAGGGTGCAGAGTGACCAGGTAAAACAAACATACTGATCTCAGGAGTACATTTGTCATCTCCTATTAGGGTCTGTTAACAGGTGGTACAGTTTCAGGTGGACTGGTTAAAAAGAGAATTTACCAAGTATGGAAGTGTCAGAGTTGATAAACCAAATTAACCCATAACAATAAAACTTCCCATTAAGTGCAAAACTATGCAAAATACATAAGACTTGCATTATAGTCTACTTCAATATATGTGCAACAATATCCAATGCTACCTGTAGGTAAAATAAAATTCAAAAAATGTCATCAGTATATTGACTTAATTAAAAGCTGGAATATATGTCTTCGGGATTACAACATCCCAATTGTAATAGAATTTACCATGCAATGTCTCCTACAGAATTAGATCAGAATTGTCGAGTTTAAAGGGTTAATTTATTTGACTATTTCACTGCAGTTTAAGGCAAGACACCCACACTCATACGAAAACATGTAACAAATGAGGATAAAGCACCTATGGATGTTTGGAAAGAGTGACATATCTGAGCTGCATTTACACAGGGATGTGCAGCAGTATACGGAAACAGTTTCCTTCTTGAAAACAAGGATGGTTCTCGACGTTCCTTGGTGTGACATGGTATGACATATTGTGGCAAAAAGGACAGAGGCTGGCAGTCCAGCTGGACCTACGCTCCTATCTAAGGTCTGTAAATTTCTGTGTGTAAATTTTTTCATCTTCCTGATCCTCAGTGTTCTCATCTGATTGATGGGATTGGTGTAAAACGAGATGAGATGTGTTTGGCATCCAGCAGGAGTGTTCTCTTTGCCACTCTTGGATGGTTGTTCTCTTCCCCACTCTTGGATGGTTGTTCTGTTTGCCACTCTTGGATGGCTGTTCTCTTTCCCACTCTTGGATGGTTCTCTTTGCCACTCTTGGATGGTTGTTCTCTTCCCCACTCTTGGATGGTTGTTCTCTTCGCCACTCTTGGATGGTTGTTCTCTTCCCCACTCTTGGATGGTTGTTCTCTTCACCACTCTTGGATGGTTGTTCTCTTTCCCACTCTTGGATGGTTGTTCTCTTTCCCACTCTTGGATGGTTCTCTTTGCCACTCTTAGATGGTTGTTCTCTTCGCCACTCTTGGATGGTTGTTCTCTTTCCCACTTTTGGATGGTTCTCTTTGCCACTCTTGGATGGTTGTTCTCTTCACCACTCTTGGATGGTTGTTCTCTTCCCCACTCTTGGATGGCTGTTCTCTTCCCCACTCTTGAATGGCTGTTCTCTTCCCCACTCTTGGATGGTTGTTCTCTTCGCCACTCTTGGATGGTTGTTCTCTTTCCCACTCTTGGATGGTTCTCTTTGCCACTCTTGGATGGTTGTTCTCTTCCCCACTCTTGGATGGTTGTTCTCTTCCCCACTCTTGGATGGCTGTTCTCTTCCCCACTCTTGGATGGCTGTTCTCTTCCCCACTCTTGGATGGTTGTTCTCTTCCCCACTCTTGGATGGCTGTTTTCTTCCCCACTCTTGGATGGCTGTTGTCTATGGTGCAGTGACTTTTAGCCTGTAACACCTGATTTATTAGCCAGGCAGAACTTTCTATGTCCCATGCCATTAATTAGTGTCCTGTAATATTGTTAACAACCATAAGATTTTGCAATTTGAAAATTTTTATGGGATGTCAATTTACATTTTATTTGTGTGTCACTTTCTAATCACATGTTCACAGATCAATATGTTTTGAATTTAGAAAAAATGCTACGCAGAAACATTTTTGCTAGGCCACTAAATTTTCAAGACTCTCAACTCTCTTTCTTCTGTGTTCAGGTCATAAATCAGCCTCTTATTTATTTGGCAAAGATGGGTAAGTGGAACAAAGGTTCCTCGTGATAGCTTGTGTTTAAAATTTACAAAGCTGTTTTATTTGCACTGATGTGTAAAACTCTGGGAGCCGCTTCTCAACCACTTTTGTCCATGCCCGTGAAATTCCTAAATATTTTTCCTTTATTCTGTAGGCCAGTTCATTCATTCATTCTCCCAAATAAATATATTGATGTTTTAGTTTTGTTATTTATGGCATTATAACATTGACTTTGGCCTATAAAATCTGCCTTGAGTATAACTGTAGAAAACAAAACAATATGCAGTAACTTATGAGACATTTTGAGTTTTCTGTTACGTTTACAGAAATAAATTAGTATGATTCATTGTGGGTCGAGTGAGCCTCTCAGGTCAACTGCCCTAAACAGATTGTCTTCTCAATGATTGAAAAAAAGACTCAGGTTGGCTTGAAAAGACCTGTTGTTTCTCCTGCCCGTTCAGTCACCTTCCTTTCAGAACGGCGTCCCGATTTTCTTTTGGCAAGCCATGCCATTGCTCTCTACTCCATCCCCATGGTCTGGGGGCTCCAAATGCCATCCCCAGGCTCCAGGGCTGGGGGCTAATGCTGGCCTGGACCATTGGCATATCTCAAACTGCTGGCGAAGAGATTGCAGTAGGATGGTCATGTGACCTAAGCTGTTTTTGGGATGGGAGTTGACCACAGGACTCTTCCTGAACCACTGGAGAAAAAGGAGCTCTCTTTCCCATGACGTTGCTGGGCGGCTCGGCGGTGAGCCTAGGGATGTGAGAGGCATCTGGCAGCCATGTGGAGAGGACCAACCTTAGACTGCAGCCCAGCTCTTAAAAATGAGAGCTGGAGTGTAAAGACAGGCTTCTTGAACAGTATTTAATGTCGGTTTGCCCAAGGTACTACCTACTCCTGGAATTTGTAAATATGCGAGACAATAATTTTTTTATGTTTGATTAGTTTGGTATAGTGGTGCCTAATTGGACTTATGTCCCTTGCAACCAGAAAAACCCCTATTTACCCTTTGCATTTCACTTCCAAGAAACATCCTTCATCCCCTGGGTTTGACTAGGTGCTTTGTCAACAGTCACATGCCTAACGCTTCTCCCGCCCAGAACTTCACACAGTTTTGGACAGTGGGCTTGGCACCTTCTCTTCACTTCTTTCTAACTGATTTTTTTTTTCTTGCTTCTTGGTTCTTCCTAATCTCTCTTTTCCCAGAATGGTTACTGCTCATTAACACACTTATAAATAGTAGCTGGATTTTGAGGAGCAGGCATGCCTAAGAGGATACACTAATATTTTTCATGAAGACCTTGTTTTATTATGTATAACAAGTGTGTCTATTAGAATCCTGGTTTGGGGCCACCAGGTGATCTTTAGGTGCTGACCTTGAGTGTTTTGATAGGTTACGGTGCTCCCAGACTGAAGAAACAAAGCTCTCTTCCTTTGAAGGTTGTACAGTCACAATACTGAGGGTGAGAACCCCTCGACTTTAGCCTGGCCCTAGGAGCTATACTTTGGGTAAAGCTGCTTGCGGTGTCCAGGGTGGATAGTGTGGCCTGATGCACTGGGTCCCTTAGAAGGTCACTGAGGGACAATGTTCTCTGCCCCACTTCCAACATGAATCTGGAAATGTCATCTCCACTGATAGTTCAACTTCAAATACATAAATTGTAATATATCACCCGAGTTATAGGCTATGAGTAAGACAAAATTTCTCCTGATCAGAAAAATCCATGTATTTATTTGTGAAATGTCAAAATGATGCTGTAATAAAGAGATGTGAGTATAAAAGTTAGAAATTTGAACCATCATGATTATAGTCTCATTTTAACAAAGGAATAATGTAAAGATTGTGGTCTATTCAGTTTCCCAGCCCATAAAAAGTGGAAGCCATATGGAGATTTTATGCATAATAACAAGTCTAAGGGTCTATACTAAATAATAAAGACAAGCCGTGGCTTTCGTGCCTCCTCTGTAGGTGAGCCCATAACCTATCTTGACTATTTATTTTATGTTCAAATAACTCCAGTACTTACCTATCTATTTTCTCTACTCTCTGCCCTCCCTTCCCTTCCCCACTTCCAGGACAATGTGCTCTCCTGTCACTTGTCAGAGACCTATGTTGTAAGAACCTGCTTTTGAACGTCTCTCACAAAGTCCTTGTAGAGATGACAGGTACTTTGGGGATGACAATCCTGTTTAATTCTCCAAGTAATTTAGGCATCTATATATAAGAGCAAAACCTCTGAAGATGACTCAGAAGTTTCTCTCCCTTTGGTAGGAGTAACTTTAAAAGAAATCTGTTCATTCTCACGCTAGACACACGCCTACTTCTGGTGCACCTTCTGGGTGTCCATGGGTCATCATGAATGGCAGCTGCTGTGTCACTACATTGATGTTCATGTTTGTGATTATAGAAAGTATCTGAGTCTAGGCTGTATCCTGGATATTAGTGGGATAATCTGGAATGCTCACCTATGGGTGTTTTTTAGTACTTAAAAAACACAAATCAAGTGAATAAGTTAGGTAGGTTCTCACTTAGAAAAAAAATCTAATGGAAGTATAAGCAAAGTGAATAGAATTGATCAAGGGAATTTCTGGAAGAGAGAAGCTGATTTCATGGATCATCCCTCTGCATCTACTGGAACCATAACTAATGGCCTGAGGAGACTACCTGGTCCCGATGTAGCATGTTAACAATACCTGGAGCAACTGTTAGCTCATTGCTTTATGAAGCCTATAGCAATGTTTGTGATAATGGCCAAAGCCACACCAGGGAATAAGAACTATCTTCAATTGGCTATACAATTTACTTCAGTGTAAGTCATAAAGAGCAACAAAATCTAAAAATCTGTTGTTTTTATTTATATTTTCAATTTCTCCATATTAAGAAACTGGAAACAACCTCCAGTCATTCAATTAAATAATTAACTTCCATTCTGACTTGGTCAGGAGTTCCCCTTGTTTTTCCTGCTTTCCCTCCACTTATATTCCAGGCTTTGCCCTGTCTCAGTGGAGAGCAGAATCTGTCTTTACTGATGTCATTTTTAGAAGGTTCTCCTTCTCTTTTTTGGAAATACCTTGTACCTGTATTCAGTATCACATTTGCCACTCCCGAAGAGGTTTCCTCTTCTTAAAGCTGTCTTCGGATTGCCTTCTGGTAGTTGAGGGGTGGACCAGGAATGGCATTTCCCTGCGTTCTCAGAGTCTTACAGCTCATCGTTCTCTGTGACCAACGCACTCTTTCCCTGGCCGCAGCTTCACGTGAACTACCCCTCCAATCATTTGATTCAGTGGGAACGTATATCACAAGTTTCCCATCTGTGCTCCATTTGTCATATAGTTCAGTCTCCTAGTAGAACACCCTGTACTTAATTTTTTCCTTCACATTCTTCACAGTGCCAGGCACCCCTAAACATCTTCTCTGGTATATGGGGAAGATACTGCTCGCACTCACAATCTTAAGAGAATAATGCCTTAATCACTCAACCAACGACAGGGTCCCGCACAAATAATGCCCCTCTTTTATGACAAAATCTTTTATTCTGAAATCATAAGCAGGTAATTCTGCAACTTAACAATATCACACTCAGGCACACCGACATGTTAGGTGAAATGTTCAAATTACAACTATAAATTATTACACCCATATTATTCCCCTGCCAACCACACTCAAGCAGGCCTTACTTCTGCCGGACCCTGTAGAGTTAATCAGTGCACTTAAATTTGGCAAGTGTAACACGTGACACCTACATAGAATTAAGGCAATAGAACTAAAAAATAATAATAGTAGATATCCAGACTTTGCCACATAGTTTTGCAATCAGAAACTTGGGTTTGAGGAGCAGCCCTGTGAGTGAGAGCTGAGAACCGTCAAAGTGGGTTTTGTTAAGGGGTGGCTCTGTGACAAGTTCACAGCTGAACTTGCCATTATGGGACCAAGGACTGACCGCAATTAGTGGCTGGGTGCCTTGGTTCAGCATCACCTGGGGCCTGGGGTTCCGATGTTGGTCTCACACTAATCTGCCTGAGGCTTTCAAAAAATGCTGAGCCTGGGCCTGCCTGGGACCATACATACACACCCACGGTTCCCAGTCTTTACTCTGTCTCGTGATCCTCTCTCTGGACGGTTTAAAAACTGCAGATGCCTGGGCCTTGCCTCCTCAGAGAATCTATTTCAAGTGGTCGTGAGCGGGGTGAGATATCGGTATAGATTAAAAGCTGATTTGATCAGCACATAGCAATCCCTTCCTCTTACGTATTCAGGTTCTGGTTCCCCAAACTGTCCTTCAGATCTACGACACGTTGTCTATGGAAACTGTTGAAGGATAACAGTCAGTTAAAATCCTAGTGTCAGATCGCTTAGTTCCATTCTCTTCTTTGGAGGCAAACTAGTGAAGACCAAAATACAGCAACTTAGTAAATGGGACCTTCCGCTGCAGGGGGTCCAATGAGGATAAGAATATAGATCGTCGGACAGAGCCATTGTCTGTACCTCCGCTCAGCTGGTCGCAGTCACTCTCCAAGTCAGTGCTGGAGAAACATTGTCGTATTACCCAACCGTGAGTTAGTTACACTCAGCGTGTGCTGCCATTAAGGAGAGACGTCTACTTAAAAACTACGTCCAACACGGATTTTCTGGCAATCCTATGGCAAGTACAAAAATCAATTAATCTGAACCTTTGCCTCCAGTCTATTCTGATTATTTGACGTTTGATTCACCACCAGTGAGACAACAGGTGTTCACCTGGAACATCTAATTCATGGATATTTCAGATCCACAAACAGCGGGAAAAAGATGGGTTTTTTGTTCGTTTCTGTGTGTTCCCCTTGCTGTCTCTTCAGCTCACCTCTATCACCATCCCTCCGCCTCTTCACACTCACTGCAGCTACCTGCTACCTGGGGCTCCCAGGGCCGCATCACCTCTCTGATCTCTTGGGGAGATGGCACGTATTTTTATTTTCCTTGACCATGTATTGGTAACAGCTCAGTTAATTCCACACGAGAGTGTGCTTCCTCATAGGGATTCACTCCACTGTGTGCCGACCACTTCTGTACTCTGGTGTCGCAGCTGTGAATCCAACAGAAGGAGATTCCTGCCCTGTGCACTCGCATCCCAGAGAGAAGAGAGAAAAATATGTAACTAGTAACTTAAAAGATGGTACAGTGGATGTTAGGAAGCGGTAAGTACCATGGAGATAAATAAGACATGGAACGATTATAGATAACTCCTGGAACAAGAGACACTTTGTGGAAAAAGAAATGTCATCACAGTGCACGATCTACTTCTGCAGTAAACCGAAGCTACAGAGTCACGATAGAAGAAACAGTGTTTATAGAATTGATAAGTGATAGGTGCACACTGTGATGGTGGAGGCGGACCTGCAAAGGGCAGAGTAGAGCCTCAGACAGCTAATCCCATCTGCCTGCTAAATCCTCTCTTCCATACGGCAAGCTAATAGAGACTGTCTAGCACTGATTAATAAAAATGATGGCATAAACACACTGCCTTCTGTTTGGAAGTAGCCCCTAAAAAAGAGTAAAGTGATTGCCCCCCCTGCCCTTGGGGCGTGGAGAGACGGGAGGCAAACCGAAGACTGGGGGTTGCTGTCTCTGTATGACAAGCTTCAGGGCTATTTTTTCCCCACTTTGTGAATTGATTGCTTTCATGATGTTTAAAGACAAATGTAAAAACTAAATAAAAGGACAATAGCGTCCCTGATGAAATTGACTTACAACCTGCAGAGAGGTAAAACCCTTGGCTCCTGAGTGGCAGAATCAGAATTAGACCCATGTAGTCTGAATTCAGAGGCCCTGAGCTTCCTTTCCGTGCGGCAGACTCTTCCGTGTGGTTGAGCGGGTAAGACGCGATAGCAACGCCGCCCTTGTCCTAGGGGAGCCACCTAATAAATGACAGATACTGTTACTACAATTCAGTTTCATAAATGTAATGATGGTGTGATCTGAGTCTTTTGGAATTTCATTTCTATCAGCTGTCAATTAATGATAATATCTTAAAATTTTTGTGTGTGTATTAGGGACGTTTCTGAATGTGTTAGAATGTTCTAGAATCTAACAAGTGTTAGAACGGCAGAGACGAAGTAGGATAAAGGCTGGTCTTGACTGTGGTTCCCAGACCTGCCCTTCAGATCTATTCTCATCTCATTCGGGCTGAGCCCTGGGGAGAGGAGGGGGGCGTGGAAAGGAGGGTTTGGGCCCCTCCTGAGTCTGCTCCTTTGTTATCACCTAGGGCTCTTCTCTGTGTTACTGAACTTGTGTCCTTTCTAGCCTATTTTGTTGTTAATGCAGTAGTTGTTTGTTTATATGCCAGGACCACAGCCATAGAAGCCCTTAAAAGCCAAAAACTAACGTGTTTTATTCTGTACTGTTTCGAAACACAGGTTTTATAATTACTGAGGTGCGGCAGGGCCAACAGTTCAGGAAACAATTGCCATTTAAAGAGGGCGGGTTACTCAGTTCCCAAGAAGAGGGGGCCACACACCACAGAGGCCCTGCAGGGAAACAGTACGGTCTGTCCAGAGGCAGAGGGAGCCAGGGGAGAAGGTGGGCAGGACTCTTTATTGTGGCCTCCGTGGGGAGGGCAGGGTAGGCAGGGTAGGCAGGTCTAGGATCGTCTATTTCAACAACCAAATGATTTCAACAAGCTCCAAGGAATAGGCACCGTCCTGAATTGTCTACTAACATCTGGGGTTCTTAGGCCAGGGAACAGCGGCCTTGACTTTGAGAGCCCGGTGGGGGAGGTGGTTGAGGGGAATGGGCTCTGGAATGATTGGTTTGCTTTTAAAAGGCGAGATTTTTTTTTTTTTTTGAAAGGTTGAGGGAGGGTATCTTCAGGGTTAGCAAGGCCTCAGATACAAAGCATAAAAATATTCAAAACAAAAAATGCACACTTCTACTCATAAGATGAAGTTCTGGGACCTAATGTATAGCTGGAGGAAGAAAGAAGAAGAAAAAGAAGATGTGGCTAGTACACCTACATCCTGTGGTGTCAAATAGGATGTGGGGCAATGGAAAATTTGCATCCAGTTCCGTGAATTAGAAGAAAAAAAAGGAAAGTTAGGAACAGTTAGTATTGCAAAGTATTATCCCACTGAACACTTTCCGCGCGTTGTAACGCGGTGCTTCGCTAGTCACGATCGCAACCACAAGGTGCTATCAGTGAGTTTTTGTTGTTGTAACAGGAGACCCCCCTGACGAGCTTCTCTGCATCTGTAAAACATCCTCAGTTTGGTTGCTTGATGGGACGGAAAGAACGTTGCACTGCAGATGGTTTTGCAGTCCTGAACTGACCATCCCAGAAGCTGAGCTGGTTCCAGAGCCTTCCATGATTCCAGTCCCAAAGTCTTCATAGCAAAGCACACTTTTCCTGTTGTGCTACCCGAGTCAATCACATCTAAACTCTCTCTGGGGATTTTAACAGTGAGCATCCTCGGGCTCCTGCGATACCGTCCATCAGCGATCCTTGACGTTTTCCTGAATTGATGAAAACATAGCTGTGTTAACACAAATAAACCAGGATTTCCCAACTGCCTGCTCTGGGAAAATGCTGTGTTAAATGATTGATTTATTCATTTATTCAACACATATTTACTGAGTGTTGATACATGCCAGACATGTTAGTAGGTGATAGTGAACAAGACAGACAAAAGCACCTTTATGGGGCTCATTCTCTGTTGGGGGGCTGGCAATAAACAAAGAAAACATTCATGGCATATGAGGGGCTGATAACATGAGGCGGGGGTGGCGGGGGGACCGTGATTCGGAGTGAGGCCATAGGAAAATGTGTCTGTGTAGGTGACATTTTAGCAGAGACTGGAAGGACACGTTTGAGAGAGAATGGGTGGAGACGGGAAAGTCGAGGGAGTGGGCTGGACACAGGAGAGGTGGTGGTTGGTCCTTGGGGTGCTTGAACTGCAGACGAGCGAGGAGATGACAGTGATTCGAGAGCAAAAAGAAACACGTATAAGTCCCTGACCTTGTGAACTTGACGATCTCTTTAGGGAGATAAGGTTTGTTCACGTGACGTCATTAGACATAGGTAATTAAAGATGGATCCTGTGGTGTGATTTCTACAGCCAGTGAATTCTGTGTTAAAATACTAAATGATATCTCTTGGCGTTTGCCAGGATGCTCATTAACCGGATGACAGGTTTCGAAACCCCTAAAATGAAGACAAATCCCTACCGTCATCATCACCACGCTCACCAAACATGACTTCAGCGTCTGCTGTGTACAGTTCACTCTGCGGAGGGTCAGGAGCAGGCAAAGCCGTGGAGGTGGACTTCCTGTGGGAGGCCACGCCTGTTATCTGCCCCTGATGAGAGAAGGCTGAGTGGCCGTGGTGGGATGCAGAGGTGCCCGCCATGACCCCTCGGAGGATGCTGCCTGGGGTTGATTCGAATGAGGTTCGTGGCTGCAGGAGGGTGGGGGAGGGGCTTTCCCAGGCACATGGATGTAAAAAAAGTTGAGAAGAGTCCAGCTTTGATTTGTTTGTCGGTCTCAGCCCGGATCTACGGAGATGCCCAGAGAGACAGGCTGTGGGAGAGGGCGGCCCTAACTTATTGAAGACTCCAGAAAGGGCAGCAGCTCGCACTCCCAGGGGCCTCTGTCCTCCTTCGTTACATGGACAGATGCTATCTCAGAAGGTCTTGCCTTCATGGGGCTTTGAGGATGGCAGACATGAGCAGGGGTGGGTGTGCAAGGCAGATCATGAGAGGGTACCGGTAAGACACCCTGAGGATTCCCAGGAACGGCTGATGGAAGCAGAGGGAGTGGTGGGAAGGGGCCGCCTGGAGGGTGTGCGTCTGCAGGAAGAAGTGAGGGCCAGCAAGGTGGATCAGTGTCATGAGTGGGATGTCGGAGGAACTCACAGACCGCTTAGCTCTGGAGAGACCAGCGTCACACACACCTGAGTGTGTTGCGTGCATAGCTCAGAGCTGTGTAAGTAATTTGTAGTGTATCTTTATTAAACTTTAAATCAGTTATCAATCTAGTTTCTCTGGAAGTCGACTTAAAATACAAAGTAGCAGAAAGAAGGTAAGTGCCGGAGGGGTACAAATACTCGGTCCAGAGAAACTTCAGGAGGGAAGAACAGTAAAACCCAAAGTGTCATGGGAGACCTCATGGGCAAGCTAGAGTGCGTGGCCATCTGTGGCCTCATCCTGGTGCAGACAGCTGGTAGGTCAGTAGTCATGTTGGCACAGGTTATATTGGCCATGAAGCCGGGCAAAGTTAGGGGTCATGATTCTCCACAGTAAAAACTTTGACTGGCTATTTTTACCACCCCCTGGAAACACTCCCTGTCATACAAGCACCGGAAATGTCTTTCCACCTCCACACGCCCCTGGAAACGTTGTGAACATCCGTGACACTTAGGGTTGTACAATATATATTTTTATATAGCACTTTTTAAACGTCACTTCTTAATTACAGATTATATTCATTTCAGCTGGATGGCACAGCGATTAGACATTTGTATACCTTACGCGGTGGCCACCTCGCCAAGTCTGGTGCCCATCTGTCACCGCAGAGAGTTGGCACAATGTGATGCAGTGTCAAACACGGCAGTAGAGAAGTTTCCTCTTCTTCTCCCCTGCCCTTGGTAATTTTTGATCCCTAGTGGTAGGATCAAAGCAATCCATTCACTGTTTTCCTTTCTCGAGGAACTGAATCAAGCCAAAAACCGATGAGCCTATGGTAACAATCACTCACTGATCGTTTGGCACTTAGGGAGAGACATCTAAGTTTTAGGGATTTAGCGACAAGCCCAGTGCAGAGAGTGATTAATGGCAGCGGAGACTGTTTTCTTCCCTCCATCCAAACCACACTGCCCGGTAAAGAGGCTGTTAGTGCTTAGGGCTGGCCAGCCTCCAGAGCTGCAGATTCGAAGTCACAACCCTGGCAGTTAGGGCCTAGGTACACCCTAGGTGAAGCAGTGGGATCCTTGGTGGCAGGGGTCCAATCTTTTCTCTTAGAACAGGTACTGGGCAAGCCGAGCAGAGCACAACACTGCACTCTAGTGGTCGGAAGTCGGAACTGGAAACAGAGACGTTTGTTTTTATCTTCCTCCCAGCGGGACCGGTAGGTACACACAAGCAATAAAAATGACTTCTGTGCAGTTGCCTCTCCTCTAGCCCTACTGATGACAGTCTCACCGTGAAGAACGTATTTTATCGGTGACTTCAAACTTTGGGAGATATATGTCCTTACCCTTCTATGATTAACTCACAGGGATTTTCTTTAAGAATTGCCTAACCCACATGTTCAGCCCAGTGCCTTCACACCACCTTTGTGGTAAGCCTGCATGTGTTCAGTGTGGACAGTGGAGAGAGTAATCCCTAAGTCAGCGTAAAGTTTCCTACTAAATATAACTGATCTTGCTTAAAATCACGTCCGGATCACTAAAATATAAAAAAGGTGAATGATCATACGTAACTCTTTGGATTGCTGAATTTTTCATTGCATTAAGGTTAACAACTGGGTAGTGATATTTGGGTCAAGTTATATAATCTGCTGGTCATTTTATTCACCCTCACCAGAAAAATACTCTCCGTGAAAACGCAGATTCAGAAACAAAACAAGAGGAAGTATACTCTCATGTTTGTGCTGGGAGATGGAGTATGAAGGAGCACTCCCAGTAAGATTCTTTGGTTCTTTGATAATGACCCTCAAGATATTTAAGATCATATCTGGGAAATACTGACAATTATTTTAACTTCATCCTTATTTGAAAGTTCGAAATAACCACGAGAGCCCAAAGGATGCTGAGACAGTGAAGACTGGGTGAGCTGTTTAATTTGCATGTGGAGTTAGTTGCATAGAGCGGGGTTCAGCACACCTGCCCCGGTGCAGGTGGAACCTTCAATATCCAGGAGTGAGGACACTGACGTGCCAGCACATGCAGTGACAGACTGGACTTTGCTACAACATCAGTTGTTCATTGTCTTTGATTCTCTTTATCAAATTATTTCATTCCTCAGTAAAGAGAAGAGAAGCTTCTCCACTGCTGAAATATTTTCTCTATTTCTGAGAAACAATAATGTTTGTGCCTTTCCTACAAGGTTTCATACACCTTTCGAAAGTTACCTTTCAGAGTGTGTTGTCATCGAGTTGAATATTTTGAAGTAAATCTTACAGAATACGGACTCGTGAGCACATTGGCTTTACTTTTCTCACCCCATGTGACGTGTTTTGGAAGTGGTGGCCAGTGTGTTCTCTGTGGCTACTGTGCACGCCCTTCAGAAATGATATTCAGAGGCCAGGGAGGGGTGGGGGGGACAATGGGCTGAGCCTGCCGACCTTCAGGTAGACTCTGTCCCACCTAGCTGCTGAGATGACCGGGGTGATCTAGCTTCCTGTCCCACACTTTGTCCCTGTCCTCATCTACACCACCAGCTCCTGATCTTGGCTTTGTCCACACACTTGTCACTGTGCCCACATGCCTGAGAGTGGACACCTTCTACTCAGCCACTACTCTGTCTGAACCCGGCCTGCCACAGCCTCAGCTTTCACATCTAGGCCTAAATGACGGGCTCCGTCACACGCTCCTTTGGGCACCTGACTAGTGCAAGTTCCTGTTTGGCTTTACTAGTCCTGTCTGACATCTTGTACTGTCCTGGCTGGGCCACAGGGCCCGAACAGGACGCCTCTGCCCACAGCATAGCCTCCCATTTCTTTGCGATGGGTTGCTGACATTTACTCCCAGGGGTTCCAATAAACTGATAATCTAGTTATCCACCCGCTCAGGACACAACAAACCTAAAGGTTAAGAAAAACAGGAAGAAGGCAAGTGTGCAAGATAGCATCTTAGATAAGGGTACCAATATCTAAGTAACATACAACCTATTGGAGGCCTTGATGTTGGTCCCATTGAACTGGAGCCTGCTGGCCTTGCAGAAACGCTCAGCTCACCTGGGCGACGCGGTGTAGAGTTGACCATGGCTGAGACCGGGCGGACCTACTAGAGCTCCCAAATGGGATTCCGGCTCTAACCAGCTCTGTCAGGAAATAGACTTCTTGTTAATGAATGAGGAATGGAAGGAACACTTTTCTGTGACTGTCTCCTCACCATTCGTGTCTGGAGAACTCTTACTCAAAATTCCAGAAATAACTTGCCTAGTGGTACCTCCTCAGCGCCCCTGAGCTCTCTTTACCCAGCCCCCTGTTCCCACAGTGTTTAGTTCCACTCCTACTATGGTGTTTATGATGCTGCTTTGTAACCTGGGTTCATGTGGCTTCTCTTCCCCTGGATGGTGAGCAGCCGTAGGCAAAGGTTGTGCCTCTCTCACCTTCGGATCCTCAGCTCTCCAGTGATGTGAAAATATAGACACTTAAGAAATGCTCGGTGAACTCACACACATTTCACTGAAGCTTTTAGCAGCGTGGGTGCCCCGCGCACCTGCCACAGAGGAAAAAAGCAAATGTCAAACTTGCAAGGTTGGATATTTAAACAGAGACAGAGAATTCTGCTTTGCTTAGGGTATAGGCGGCTTCAGGAGGATGCCGCTCCCACTTTAGCAATGAGACGAAGCCAGGTAATCTACAAAATCATAACCGTTTCTGAGCACATCAGGAAGCTGAGGTTGTAAGGCAGCTGAGTGAATTCAATCCCGAAGAGTGACAAGGACATTGAGGGGAAATAGGTGACAGAGGCCATTTCACCTTTGGCAGAGTGTGAGAGAAACATTAAAGCAGGCTGGAAGAAAAGAGCTGAAATGTTGGCAAGTTATTAAGACCAAGGACAAGCTGTGGAGATCACTTAGAATGCCCGGGAGCCTCAGACACAGGAGAAGGTGCCCTCCCTCACTGTCTTCTTCCCACAGCTTCCTACTGTGTGCAGGGCAGAAAACAGTCCCTGACAGAGGTGCATGGATTCTGAGTAGAAGCAGACCTGTTGCTGGGGGGAGGGACTGGAAAAGGCTCAGGTGCAGGATCCTGAACTGGATACAAAACAAAGGAATGTAACCACCAGAGAAAGAGGTGAGAAAATCTCCCGTGCCCAGAGCTCCCAGAAGCTTTGCAGTCAGGAGCAGCAGCTAGGTGAAACGCTACACCATAGATGTGTCTCTCTGTAAATCTCACTGCCACCACTTGCCTCTCAGCACCTCCAACTGGGGAGCTTCTCTCTGAGCAGTCTGGACCAGTCTAAGGCTTCTGCTACCAAACTGGTCAAAATCTCATCTCCTCACCAGTGTCCACAGCCTTGTGCTGCTCAGGTCCTCCATGTGTCTCACATGGGCCCATGGTCAGACCCTAGCTGCAAGGGAGTCAGAGAAACATCATTTTAATTTTTAATTCGGGGGCAACTTTTCTTTTTCTGCAGTTCAAGCATGCATCCTAACTGTAGTTCAGAAAGGGACCCTGTAAGTGGGTTGGAATAGGAGTTGAAAAAGGCAGTCCATAATATTTACTGTACCTCCCACCCAACCAAATACCAGGACATCACCATGTTTCTTTCCTTCATAGAGCCAGAACGCTGAGAACAAAGTAAAACACAGCTGAGAACAAAGTAAAACACATATGGTTGTTTATTTATTTTGATTTTTTAATGCTTCCCTCTACCCTATTTACTTATAAGTCCACATTCATGCAGGGACCTGGGACCCTGTCCACCTTGCTCTTTGCTGTGTCCTTGGTATAAAATACACAGTGTCTGGCATATTGATGGCTCTCTGTAAATACTGGTGAATAAATCAGCAGACCTGTCTGAGGACTGAATAAAAATAAAACCAAAAATGATTACCCTTTCCGTGGAAAAATACCTATAGGTAGAGGCACCGCATTTCCATTCAGCTTTCTGAGATTCCCCGGGAAGAAAGTGCATGAAGGAGACAGAGATGACGTGTGTTTTCCTCACCTTGCTTAAAATGCACGGGGAGCCATTACAATGCGCATGACATGGGAAAACAGTCGTCTCTGGCAGGTCGCTGCCCTAAAAGTGCAGGCCAGCAGCTAGCACCATGTTTGGGAACGCCTGGCCAGACTGCAAGCGCACAGTGGATCTCTGTTAGGCATTCACGGAAATTCCTGGAACTTCTGCCAGCTGGCTTTTCAAACTGGTTCACTGGCAACAGGAAAGGAAGGGGGGAAAAATCCAAGGTCTGAAGGGGCATTTTGTTTTTCTCATGCTCCTTATACAGCTTAAAGGAGGCTAAAAGCCTGCGAAGAGGCCCACAGTGGTTGAATAATATCCAGAAAGGGAGATGAACAAGAAAGGAAGGAATGGGAGTTTCAGAGATATGGGGGGACCTTTCTCGGTGTTAGTGTGAGAAGAATTCAGGTCTCTGTCTGTGCATTCAACTTCCTAGTTCTGTGCGTATCCACCCGCCGCTCAGCCCATTGGCCTTCCTTTTCCTTCACCAGGAAGGGGTAGAAATCAAGGTCGGCCACAAGGACGCACTCTCCCAGCCCCGCCCTGGAAGGCTGCTGTTGGAGAACCGAGGAGGCAGGCCCCGCTCTTATCTGGCTGCCCAGGGAGAACAGGAAATGTTTTGGAGCCACGGAGAAGCCTTGGCATGGGGACATTCTGTCAAGTGATGAATTTGTCAGACTCCTGTATTTCACAGGCAAATGGCAATGAACAAGCAAACAAATGTGCAGCAAATTAATCAAAGGGTACCATCTCTCTTGGTAACTGTCAGGTTTCTGCAGGCATTTTCTTTTTTCCGTGGGCGGTCTTCCTTATGACCTTCCCCCCTAAAGCTGTGTAATTTGCACAATCTAACAACCCTTAGACTTTGTTGCATATGAAATATGATGATATTCGTGACAGAGGTTGGTAAAAAAGAAAATCCCTCACACTAATCTTTCACATGAGTGAAGGTTTATAATGAGCACATGTTTTTGAAATCTGTGTTCTGTCAAAAAACGTCCACACCTACAGAGAATTTTTATAAGAGTTTATTTGAGCCCAAACTGACAAGAGCCAGGAAGCAAGTTGTCAAATATTCTGGAGAATAACAGGTGTGCACCTCCTTTTCATACACTGGGAAATAAGGAAGGTTACCCAGGAATGGGAGAAAGTAAAATGGGGATCAAAGTACAGGACAGTTGGCAAGAGCACATGCTCTCTCGAGGATGGTCACACTGCCCAGGGGCCTGCAGGGGGCATTTCAAAGGCGTGTTAACCTAAGTGCACAAAAGCAGTGGACAGGGCTTGCTTAAGGCAAGGATGAACCTTTTCCTGCAGGAGTGATGTGCCTCGGGCAGGACTAACTGCCATCACCTGCCCAGGGAGGACTTTAGGATCAAATCACCAGGTGAGCTTGCTTTCTGAAGAACCTCTTCTTGGTTCACAAGTTCAAATTGTATTTGCCAGCTGATGGGAAAGAAATCTGTGATTTCCATAAACATCCAGTCTATCTGTCTTAGTGAGCAGGAATCTCATGCGTGTGAGGCAGAGATAAAAGTGGAAACCAACATACAAAACACTAGCGATTAAAGCAACACAGCAGGAGAGCAAATGGAGAGTGACAGAAAAGATGACATTAGTGAATTAACTTGAAAGGGAGGCATTTGAACAAGGGTCCAAATTCAATTACTGGCAAAGGACAATTAGACGATAAAGACAATTTAGTAAAATGGGAGGTAGCCGGTAAGATGAAGAACAGAAAAGGGAAAGGAAATGTTGGAGATGGGTGAGGTCAAGGGAGCTAGTCTTTCATTCACTGAGCAAGTCATCCATTCACTCAACAGGTACGTATTTAGGATAAACTTTGTGGAGGGCTGTGTGAAAGATGAAGTAAAGGCAACAGAAGGGAAGAAGCCTAAAGAGAGAAGCTGCCCTTGACCAAGAATTGCAAACTCTTTAGATCGGGGAGGTGACTATACTATCATCTGATTAGCCCATTTAGCTGCGTTATTTACAATAACCAAGATATGGAAGCAACCCATGTGCCCATTAATAGATGACCGGATAAAGAAGGTTTGGTACATATATACAAGGAAATATAACTTGGCCATAAAAATGAAATCGTACCATTTGCAACAGCATGGATATTATGCAGCAGAGGGTATTATGCTAGGGGAGATAAGTCAGACAGAGAGAGACAAGTACCACATGATTTCTCTTGTATGTGGAGTCTAAGAATAAAATAGATAAACAAACAAAAGAGAAACGGTTCATAGATACAGAGAACAGACTGATGGTTGCCAGAGCGGGGTGGGGGGGAGGGCTGGGTGAAAAAAATGAAGGGATTAAGAAGTACAAATTGGTAATTTCAAAATAGACACGGAAATGGAAAGTGCAGCGTAGGGAATACAGTCAATCATATTGTAATAACTGCGCGTGGTGTCAGATGGGTACTAGACTTATCGTGGGGATCATTCTATAAAGTATATAATTATCTAACCACTATGCTGTACACCTGAAACTAATAGAAAATAATATTGAATGTCAACTGCAGTGGAAAAATTAAAAGAATAGTCACCTAATTTTAAAACGAAATGTTGTTTGGCTGGCATTTAGAATTTCAGGACGTAAATGCAAAAAAGGTTGATCTCTTTGTTCCATCTACTGTTGTATCTTGGAATGACATGCTCCTTGACACTCCACAAGCCAAAGGAGGTGCAGAGTTCAAGCAGTTTAAGCTCCAGAGCAGATCTGTCGTGCAGGGAAATGTTACAAGTCCTCACCTACCTCTTCTTGGACATTCTAGTTGATTTTCTCATACTTTAATGATAACACTGTTGGTAAATTCCAACCAACATGAAAGGGAAAAAAGTTTATTTCTTTAATATTCCAGGGTTCATCTGAGAATTTTAGGGATCTAGCTGGATACATATTTTTTGAAAGATTTTATTGATTTATTTTAGAGAAAGGCGAGAGGAGAGAGAGAGAAGAAGAAGAAAAAGAAGAAGAAGAAAGAGAGAGAGAGAGAGAGAGAGAGAGAGAGAAACCTATTTGTGAGAGAAACATTGATCAGTTTTCTCTTGCATGTGCCCCCACTGGGACCTGGCCTGCAACCCAGGTATATGTGCTGACCAGGAATTGAACCGGCGACCTTGTGCTTTGTGAGACAACACCAACCGAGTGAGCCATGCCAGTCGGGGCTGGATACACATTGGCACAGCCAAAAGCCGAAGGCTCAACAAGAGGTGTAATCCAATGGCCACTTCTAGGAATATTCATATTGACACGAAGGTGCTTCATGTGGCCAACATTAAGCCAACAGGAATGTGGAAGGTGCTTTCTGGAAGGGCCTCCGTGGGACATCTGTGCAAAGTGCCAGAGAAGAAGGGTCTCTGTCTCATCTTCAGAGCTCCAGAATGAGAGGGAACCAGGAAGATCAGCTGCGGGCCCTGTGTAAACTGGTGGAGAGAGAAAAAAGAGGAATAATCCCTTTTTTTTTTAATTAGGAAAATTTCTGAACAGACATTTCAGAAAAAACAAAACATGCCTTTGGTCACATGGGGAAGTGGTCAGAGACCTTAGTCATCAGGGAAATGCAAATTAAAACCACAATGACAGACCATCGCGCAGTCAACCGAAACAGCTAAAATTATACCAGTCTGAGCGAAAGTCCAGGGCATCAGAGCTCCCACGTTTCTGGTGGGGGTGTAAAATAATTTGAGTGACTTAACAAAAATCCTGGCTTTTTCTTATAAAACCAAAGATATACCTAACAGCAAATCCAGCCCTACGCATTTACTTGAGAAAAATGAAAACCTGTGTCACAAAAAGACATACCCCGGGAATTTTCATAACAGCTTCACTCACAATAGGCAAACCTAGAAATAGGACAGATGGACCATCCACAGAAAAATGGATAAACTATGGAATTCATGCAAAGGAACACCACTCAACAATTAAAAAAAAAAAACACCTCTAAATATACACAATAACATGAATGAATCTCAAAAACATCCTGGTAAGTGACCGAAACCGCATAATGCAGGATGCCACCTACTTGAAATTCTAGAAACAGGATAAAACTTCTTTACAGTGAGAAGAAATCAGAATAGTACTTGCTTCTGAGATGGTGAATGAAAGAGAGAAATCGAACAGAAATTAGTAAGACGGAACTTTCTGGGGTCAAAGTGATAATGTTCTACATCTTGATAGGGGTTTGCATTTATTTACAATGATTGGGGGATAAACTTAATATTTTTCCATTTCGTCGTATATAAACATCTCGAAGACATTGTAAGAATGTTGACCTCTAGTTAATGAGATGCCTTCTGAAGACTTTAGGGGTGAAGGGCACAAATGTCTGAAACACACTTTGAAGTGCATCAAAAACAAGATAGATTAACAGGGGGATAAATAGATGGATAATTATGTGATAAAGTAAATTCACTAAATTGTTGATTGTAGAAGCTAAGAAGTGGGGTTTCGGGGTGTTCACTGTTCAGGTTTTTCAACCTTTCTGTGTGTAAAACATCGGTCAACAGAAAGCATCTCCATGACTACTCCGAAGGACAGTTGATTTGTCTGTTAATGGATGTGCGGTCTAGAATGCCATCGACAGCATTTGAAGGACTAAACTCAAGGCCGACGGAGAGGTGGTATTTTTTAAAAAGAACTGTGAAGATGATTGTTAAGTTTATCGGAGGAGCAGTTTATTTTTCACAAGGTGTCAACTAAAAACCCTCCTTTAAAACCTAAACACCTACGCAGGTCTGTTTCACATATGACCAGGACTGTAGCTGTATTGTTAGGACACTGCAAACTGCATTCTTTCCCTCTTAACCCGCAGTGAGTATTATTCTAGAGTAACTAGATTTAATGGTCACACTAGCTCCTGTGTTGAGAGTTCTTTCTGGTCCTGCTGGTTGGCTGAAGTCCATTCTTTAGTAGATTTTTTAGGAAGGGTTCACATGAACCATATCCTCTAAATTCTTACATGCTGACGACAGCCTGTGCCTTTTGTATCCGATCATCTTGATGGGTAAAAAAGCTTTCACTCATGGTTTTGTCCTCGAATATTTTAAAGATTCCACCCAACAGAAGATACTATTTTCCATCTGTCAGGCTGTCAAAGTGTAAGTATCCTCGAGGCTGTGTGGAAAGCAGACGCTCTCAAGAACTATTTGTGGGGAATATAATGTGGTCATTGGTATATAGTATTTTGGGGGAAGATTGAATGATAGCTCTGTTATAACAATGTTAAAAGCGTACCCTTATTTTTAAGACATACATTTTAAAGTGTCTTAATACCTTCAGAAAAGTCTCTGTGGGTGATATCTCCTTAACCACACTCCCCTTTTGATGGGCCCTGGACCATATGGGCGCCTGGCTGTAACAGTAGCTGAGTGCACCAGGTGGTATTTTGCAGATATAATCGGGCTCTGTTTCCCTAGGCTAAGTCTTGTGCCTACTCCTCGAGACACACGTTGTTCATCTGATGCAATTCCTTTCACCTGCGTACAAGCTGTCGCCCACAATTTGCTTGGAGTGTTCAAAACTCGGGGGTTCTGCCAGTCTGGTTTTCTTACAAGAATTACTTGGCTTATCTTAGTAAAAACCATAGCAATAATTTATTGAGTACCTTCTATGTGCCAACCATTTATATATTTTTATTTTTTTAAAGATTTTATGTATTTATTTTTAGAGAGAGGGATATAGTGGGAGAAAGAGAGGGAGAGAAACATCACTGATCAGACCTGCCAACCAGGCAGGTGCCCTGACTGGGAATCAAAGCGGCGACCGTTTGCTTTGTAGAACGACACCCAACTGAGTCACACTGGTCAGGGTCAAACGCTTATTTTAATTATCCCTAAACCTCACAGCAATTTTGTCTATTGGTTACATTGTCTCCAATTGACAGAGGAGAAAATTCATGCTTGGGGATGGGCCTGAGGTGGAAGCTCTCACGTCTTTTTTAAGAATGCCCCGGGCCTGGGACCGCGTGCGGCTTTCTCAGTGTGGACGGTTACGAATGTCTCAATATCCCGAAGAGTCTCATTCCAGCTTCTCCACGGGCCTTAGAGGCTCTGCCAAGTGTCTTCGATTATGATCTCTTCTTGGCCCAGGTGTCTCTGTGGTTGTGATCTTCTCAAAGCTTCCATGTGCAGTGGCTGCGGCTTCTCCCTTAGCCTGAGCTCCAAGTTCAATGGGACAGAGGCCAGTTTTTTAGGAAGCCCCAGACAGGTTTGAACGTAGCCAATAAGGTTTACTCTGCAAGCTTCCCTTCCAGGGCAGCCACCAGGAATAGGGCTGCGGAGCACGGGGGAAGAGGGTGGGGCAACGGCGACTAACACTGCCATGAAATTTCTTATCTTTCTCTTTAAAGGTTAACTGTTTCTCACTGGGCGTTCACTTGGTTACTGTGGATCTTTGGATCTTTTCCAGAGCTACTGGTAAGGCTAGTTCGGCCGGTTTCTTGTTTTTTTGAAGTTTCCATGGAACGAGGCCTTGAAGCTTCCTAGTCTGCCATTTTGCTGATATCATGCCCTTGAGACCCTTTTGCGTCGTTAAAACAATTACTTAAAAAAGAAAAAATCAAACACGGACAACGTATCAGGCAAAAAATTTGCAATAAATTTAAGTCAAAGCTAATTTCCATATTGTTCCAAAAAGCTCTTATAAATCAATAATAAAAATATAAAAACCAAGTAGAAATTTGGTCCAACAACAGAAACAGGTAATTTCAAAAAAGGTTGCCATTTCTTTGGATGATGTTAAAGTGTACGTTCAACTCTTCTGTGGGCTTATTTCTCCATAAAGTAAAGAATAAGACCAGCATTTTATAGAGACTGTAAACCCCACACTGGAGTTTTCTAAGTTATGTCAGGTTTGGGTATCTTGTCTCCAGTCCTGTCTCAGTAAAACTTCCTCCTTTCCACATTCCTTCTACTTTTACTTCTCACTTTTTAAAGACTGGTTCTCATATTCTTTATTACAAATCATTCCATGATACCAATGGAGCTTCCTCTTGGGTGGCAAGAAGTGTGCTCAAATCGAAATGGGAAAAGCCAGCGTTGGGGCTCCCTGTCTCATACCAGGCCCAAAAAACAGAGACAAGGATTAAATCTTTATGGGCGCTTTATTCAGACTGCCCGTGATCTAAGAAGATGGTGGCTTTGTACTGTAAGGGACCATCTTACATTTCCTTCCAAGCCAGCCTTTTTATAACAGAGAACAAAGTTCTGTGAGGGGTTTTGAAGGTCAGGGAAAATTATGTGAGAAAAAACTGCAGCATTCTCACCCTGGGCGTTAGCTGTCCCAGGGCGGCAGGTGTCTCTCTTCCTGGAACACAGTGGCTCGGATGTCTCCAGCTGTGCCCCAGGCAGTGGTCTTTGGCTGTGCCCGGAGAGGTAAACTGTCTCTCCTGCAGTCCCTGAAACAATAGCTTTAACATATGCATTACCTACTCGGCTTGTTAACTATTTACCTTAAACAGAAATCGTCCAACCCTTGAGTCTCCTATCAAAATCAATTACCCAACCCTTCCAACTTGGACCTTCTTTTTGATTTCTCCTGTTGACTCAGAATTTGCAATATAAAGTCGAGATCCATCTTCATGAGCATTAATTCTCACCAATGACCAGTTCAGTATCCTTACAGGTGCTTCCCCAGAACCACCCTCCGCACGCAGCCTCAAGCCACCCGAGATTAGAGGTGTGTCTATGAGTCTCTGGGCTTTACGTAAATTTGTTTTGTGCTTCCTTTGGCAAGGTGTGTCCTCAGGTATCAGAAAAGCCCAAGGACAGTTTGTAAGGGTGTCACACTTAGTGTAAAACTGGGTGCAAGAAAGTGATTCAATCATGGTGAGCAGAATAAAGGCATTGTGTGTATTTTGAACTTGCTTATGCCCAGAGAGAAGATAGTCTCGAAAGCTGCTGAAGCTACTATTGGTCCTGCTGAATAGCAAAGCGGTCTCTTTTCTTTGACATTCAAAATAGATAAAATGAAAAGTCTATTGATTGGGTGGGTTGATGGGTGGACAAAGCATGATGTTCCATTAAGTTATTTCATATCAGCACTTAAGGAGAAATCAAACTTTTTAAGAAGTGAAACTAAACTGTAAATACATTATTTCCACTTTATACAGATTGTATATTTTTTATATCATTCCTGCTTTTATTATATTAGTGTTACTTTGGATTTTAGATATTATTTGGTGTGACTTGGTAGCTTATGCTTTGGGTCTAGGAATGCTCAAAAACGTATGCATGTTACATTAATGATAATTGTTTCCTCTTCTTATGCTATTTTGGCTTATGAACAGTTTCAAGGGAACGCTCTACTTTCAGATGGTAAGAGAGACCTGTAACTACTTTGATACTTTGAACTTCCTCATGTTAAGTGTGATTATTTAATAGTTTTGTCTGACATTTCTGATTGCATTCAGTGGGTACCCAATGGACTTCAGAGTTTGGAGTTTCTTCAGCCAAGTGGTTAGAATGTCAATATTCACACTAGCCCTCTTCACAGATTGACTTAGAAAGTTATCACTGCTTTTCACATGCCTGGTAAAATTATTAAAAAATAAATGAAATTTCAAGTTAAACCAGAAGGTCTGTGTCTTAAATGTTGGCTTCTTTCTCAGAGGGGAAGTTCAGATTCAATCCTGCTCAGTAGTCATGAGTAAGAGTGATAGAAAGGGCGCAGTGGTACTTCTTCTTTCATAAATGTTCTTGCTGAGTTTGTGGTTTGGTGGAACTTAATTTAAGCCCCTGCAGCTCTATGAGCAGAAATGGAAATGGCACTGGTAAGAGGCATTGTACCTTTACCTTAGGGAGAGAGTTCAAAAAGAAAAAAGAAATAGCTTCTAGAATTTCAGACGATCCAGAGCAAGACAATGTCCTTTCAGAATGGTGGCTGTGAAGGGAAACCCATGAGCACAGTTCAAAGGACCATTCAGATACATCTAATGCTCTGTGGTGAATTTAACTATTTATTTGGGTCCCTAATACATTCAGCCCAGTATAAACCCGTGAGAAGTTTTAATAATGAAAAGATATAGTCTTACTTTGGCTTCCTACTAACACCGAGAGGATTGGTTGGTCTAATCTCTTTGTTCCTACTAGTAAAAGTTTATTTCAAACATTCTTAAGAGTCACTCTAACTCAAACCTATGCACAGTATTGACCCTTTTAAAGACCCAGGAGCTAAGTCGGGGGCTCAGGAATAGGTATTTTACACCCCAACACATTTATTTCTTGCTCTTAATTCTTCAATCAAGTCAAGCTAGTGACAAGTTTGGACTGTCCCAGGCTATTTTAGTACTTGCTTGTGTGATGCATTATGGCAACCTGGGGTATGTCCTTAGGCAAATCTCTCACCTCACTAGGTCTCATTTTCCTCATTTCTCAGACTAAAGAGTTGGATTAGGTGATCGCTGCAATCCCAATTGTGATATCGTACCATGTATTGACAGTTATAACATTGTATCATGTCCACAATAAAAAATATGTTCATTTCTTGACAAGGACATTCCTTTAAGTAGTTGGAGTCAGTAAAGCGAACTGAAGAGTAAACAGCAAACCTGAACTTTCTCGGGGTGCATCTACGTGCTCCCTAGCAGGTTCGGACTGTGGAAAGCAGAGCGACGTGAGTTAGGTGGACTCCTGGCCTTGCCGGCACCAGCTCCTTCTCCGCTGGGAAACTCGGCCTCTGCTCTGATCAAAGGGTTAGCGTCTGCATCTACTTCTCTTACAGTGTTGCGGAGAAGAGAAGTGAAGATAAGGGAAATGGAAGTCATTAGCTTTGATTAGGGACTGAGGTTTTCTCTGACCCTCTGACCACACCCGGCTCAGTTCTGACCGTTTTTGCATCAGCCTTTGGTTAACGAGAGAGGAATTCACTCTCAGTTAGGGATTCATTAACTTCTGGGTCCGGGCCCACGCCAAGTGTTGGAGGCCCACTCTTGGAGCTTTCTCTGTCGCTAAATCTGTGTCCCTTTCTATGAAACCCAGGGGACTGTGCCTGAAGAAGAGAAAAAGATGTGTTTAGGAAGCCATTTAAAATGCCTCTTGCTGAGACTTTGTCTCTGCCCTTCTTAGAATGCACCAACTATAAAAGGCTTTTTAAAAAAACAATACTTCACTTTCACTTTCGAGATTGCAGCAGGCTTGCTTGCCACACTCTCCTGGTGAACGAACTCGACTGGATTTGGACTGATGAGAAAACGGAAAGCTGTCATTCAAGTAAGTGAAGGCACATATTTTAAATTCCTGTGGGGACTGGATCTCCTGTTGGGTGAAGCTGGAGTGCACGTTGGTTTCAGCATTCGTTGGTCATTCTTTAATCTGGTGCTTGAACTCCTAGTCAGAAGAGGCATGGGAAGAGGTGTATCACGACTCAGAGTACAAATGATAGCAACAATTTCTAAGGAATGTGATAAAACATTGCATAGAGGAATTACATTTTTTTTTTGTTTCCTCTGTAGAGTTCTGTAACCAGACAAGTATTTTAGGGTAGCTATGGAAATCATTGTGCAGCAACCTTAAACAAAAAGTCACAACTTTGTCTTAAAGATACAAAGCCCTGTGAGCTTAAAGGAGTTTATCTCCTTTTCTCAGCTTCCTGGGCCGGAGAGGAGACAGGAGCGGGCACTTTATGATAATGTGCTTGAGAAGGAGAAACATTTCAGCTGTTTCTAGGAGTAAGAAAATGGCTTTCTTTGACCTAATAAAGGAAAAGGATGAAGGTGAGAAATGGAAAAACGTTCAGGTGTATGAGCGGACCAGAAATTAGCCGGGGCAGATGGGGGTTAAGCCGGACGGAAATGGAGTCAGCCTTGGCTAGCACTCCATTCAGGAAGGCACCTCCCAACTTCACAGTGTGACCTCGTGTTGGCATGTGTCTGCCTCCAGTGTATCTGTATAAATTTAGGGGGAAAAATGTAAAGTTTACAAATCAAAATGTACAAGCCAAATGGTAACCGGTAGTAAGTCTAAGTAGCCCAGCTCCAGATCCTGCGTCCTCACCGTGGTGCGTGTTGACGCTGACTTGACAGAGAAGTGGAACCCTGTGCACCCTGACAGGCTTTCCAAAATTGCAAGACCTCCTGAGTCTTTCATTTCGCCTTAGCCTTCTTTATTTTCACTGTGGCTCATTTAACCGCAGTGTATTCTTCACTCCCATTTCGTCCTGGAGCTATGTTGTGTTCGTTTGTTTTACCAAAGCACGTCCTAAAATAACTTTTTCATACAGGTTACAGATTCACTGAATCTTTGCATAGCTCAAAACACTTCCCCTCCTTATCTTTAATTGCTCTATCTGGAAATGAAATTTTAAGTTCAAAATAATTTCTCCTGAACATTTTGAAAGCTTATTATTATTATTGTTTTCTAGTGGTTGATGAAAAGTTTTGTGTCAGTCAAGCATCTTTCCTTTGGAAGTAATTGATCATACATTTTCTGAGAAGGTTTTAGGGTGTGTGTGTGTGTGTGTGTGTGTGTGTGAATTGTCACAATTCTTACCTTGCATCAATTTCTCTCCGTGTATTTTTTCCTTCTCGCTTCTCCTACCTAGCACTTGCTGAGTCTTTCCATCCGCTGGAGTATACCTTCAGATCTGGGGACGTCTTCCAGTCCCTCAAGGATTGACTTTGTAAACGGATTTGTTCTCTCAGTGTAGTCATCCCTTAGCACCCACGGGTTCTGCATCTGCGGACTCAGTCAAACACAGATCAGAAGTTATTAGAAAAAGAATGTCATGTTGTTGCTGACCTGCACTGCGTAGTGGGCTTATGATGGCTGCGTCTGCACTGAACATGGACAGACTTTCTTGTCTTGCCATTACTTCCTAAACAATAGAGTATCACGACTGTTTACATTGCTTTAAGTATTATCAGCAGCCCAGAGATGATTTAAAGTATACGGGGGGATTGCATAGGTTGTGTGCACATACTATGCCATTTTAGAAAAGGGACTTGAGCATCCCTGGGTTTGGGTATTGTGAGTGTCCTGGAACCACCTGTGAATATCGAGGGACAACTGTGGTTCTATCTCTAATCTATAACCCTTCCAGAAAAGGTAAAAGTCACCTAGACGAGAAGAACATGTTGTAGGAATTGTACCTAGAGTTTGTAAATAGCGGTAGGACCTGGATAGGCCTGAGAGGAGAGGTTTGGGAGAATCTTAGAGAGCAGGGGGTAGGGAGCTGGTCCCTGATTTCCAGAGTGCATCATGCCCAGCCCCATATTCTCTACAAATCTGAGCCCTTTGGTAAGAGGCATCCTAACTGGCTTGGGCTGTGATGTTTCTCCTAGTCTGAGTATATAAAATCATGTGTGGCTTTAGAAATGCTTAGAAGCTTTATTTCATAGAGTGAATATGATCCCAATGATACAAAGTTTTAAAGTAACATATAGTAGAAAAAAATCAGAGCAGTAGCTGTCTCTGGGGTGGTAGGGATTGGAATTAACCGGCAAAGGGTGGGGAGTTCTTTAGGGTTCGGGTTACACAGGTGTGTGCACCTGTCAGAACTCAGGTAGCATGTGGTCATGTTAGGGCATTTCATTGTACGCAAATTTTACATCAAAAGAGAAACTCTTTTGAGAAACATTGGGCTGAAGATGGCAATGCACCCTCTTGACAGGAAAGGGCTCCTCAAATCATCCGCTTAAAATATCAGTCATGATGATGTTTAACTGGTAACAATTACAAGAATTTTACATAAAACTCAAAGCAGCTTATGCAATGTTTCCTAAGCAATTTTTTATACAGTATGTAAAAGATGATTAAAATGCTTAAAGGCCTTGGATTTTGTGTACGGTATATCAGCAAGTGCTTACATTTATTAATTTCACTCTTTTAGACCAAGTGGTAGGGTAAAATGACCCAGGGAGGCCTCATAACCCAAGACTTTCTTCTCGTTCTGTAAAATAAAACTGGGAAACAGAG
>VMDR010003000.1:0-79791 GCA_007922815.1 Macrotus californicus | reverse complement strand
GCCATGGAGCACTTTGAGTCCAGGAACGGCAGGACCAGCAGAAGATCACCGTTGCTGACTGTGGACAACTCGTACATTTGACTCATGTTTTGTCTTCACCACCACACCATCCCTTCTGTAGCTCAGGAGAGCACCCTCACCCTCAGCACCTCTCACTGCAGTTCGTGGGCTCCATGTTTTCCTTACCCTCCCAAGTCCTGCTGGATTGCAGAGCTAAATTTTTGGTTATGAAATAAAAACTAAAGAAAAAAAGGAAAGGGATTAGTAGCCTAATTTTGGAAATGGTATCCCAGTAAACTAACAGATTCTGCCTCAATTTCACAAGGCATGTACACCAGGAGGCATGGATCTTGGAGGTCATCTTTTGATTCAGCCTGCCACGTCACTGGGGCAAAGGGGGGTGGTTTCTACTTGTTCCCAAATTGCCTCCAGTTGTGTCCCCAAGTCCCAGTCCACTTTGCTGCTTCTGGTGAGTGCTCCTTCCGGAGTGGGTGTAGAACAGATATCCTGGCTCTGCCCAAGGCCATTAGGGTCTTTTATCTCTTCTTACCATTTTCTGTCCCTCTGGAAAAGCAGCGGCTAATTAACTAATATTAATTAGCTGTGTGATTACAATGCCTCAAGCATGTCAGTTGATCAGCCTGTCAGATTCCTGCTGTACACATAGCTTTCACCCAGCAGAGTTGTGATAAAACATTTCCTCTGGTGTGTGCAGAGGGGAAGGGATGATGTTACTGAGGGGCTTGTGAGGACAAAGACATTGTTACACCATTTGAATGTCTAGTAAAGGGAAGTGCACATTCAAGAAAGGCTCTGTTTCTTTGGAAGTAATGAAGCATGTGTTGGAAAAAAACCGATCCTGCCATTTCAAGGCTGGAAGTGCCCTTGAGGTCATTAGCCTGACCGACCTTACAGTACTTCCATTTCCTCAGGTCCCTGCTGGAGCACCTCTGATGACTGGGATCGCACTGCTGTGCTAGACTGCTTGGAAAAGGGGGATCAGCAAGAGAAGGCACTTGAGAGAATGACATTCTTGCTGCTCTTGAACTGCAGCTCTGCCGTGTGCCAGTAGGCGAGTTACTCCAATTTCCTGAACCACAGCTTCCTCATCTAAAAAACGGGAATAACGGTGGAATCTCCCTAATAGGTTATGGCATGATTACCTGAGGTAACGCACGTAAAACACTGTGTCCTGGCTGGCACCCAGTAAGGACTCAATAAACGGTAACTCTTACTTTCTAGAACGTGTGTGCTCCTGTTGTAAAATTGTAGAAGTTCTTTTTCCGGGACAGGCAGGTTGTGAGATGGAGGACAAGGCATGGAGGCTGGGTGCGCAAGCGTACCTCAGGGATCACCTGAGGATCAGAGAGAAGGGGCAGCGGAAGGAAGCAGCCCCCAAAGGTGATACCATGGGGCTGCCATCCAGTGGGCGTA
The DNA here is from genome assembly GCA_007922815.1 of Macrotus californicus. Taxonomy (NCBI): domain Eukaryota; kingdom Metazoa; phylum Chordata; class Mammalia; order Chiroptera; family Phyllostomidae; genus Macrotus; species Macrotus californicus. The sequence goes on along the minus strand of VMDR010003000.1, from coordinate 78,357 downwards.
CGGGGGCTCTGACGGCTCTTTCCTTTTCTTTCTTTCCTTTCCTTTTCTTTCTCTTTAATTAACGTAATTTCCTAAATTATTACTTTTAGGACCAGAAAACCATTAAAGGGTATCATTTTTACCGAGATGTAAGTCACCATAAAATTCACCCTTTTGAGGTGTAAGACCCAGTGGCTTTAGTATGCTCGCTACGTTGTGTAACCACTATCACTGTCTGATTCCAGAACACTTTCATCACCCAAGGGGAAACCCCACACCCTACGGCACCCACAAACCCCAGTGGCCCTCGGTAACTACTCATCTGCGTTTTGTCTATGGATTTGCTTATTCTGGACATTTCGTGTAGACAGTAGACAAAAGACATGTGGCCTTTCGTGTCTGCCATATTTCACCTAAAATAACGTTGTCAAGGTTCATCCACGCTGTGTCATGAACCAGTGCTTCGTCATCTTTATGGCAGAATTGTGCTCCGTTATGTGGCTACACCACATTTGGTTTACCCATTCATCAGTTTATGGACATTTGGCTTGTTTCGACTGTTTGGCTCTTTTAATAATGTTGCTATGAACACCCATGAATATGTTTTTGTGTAGGCACAGGTTTTAAATTCTTTTGAGCATTTATCTAGGAGTATTATGGAGGTCAAACGTTAACTTTTATCCTCACCTGAGGACATTTCTTTCACTGCTTCTAGAGAGGGAACAAAGAGAGAGAAACACTGATGTTAGAGAGAGGCCTCAACAGGCTGCCTCCCACACTCACATGAACCAGGGATCGTACACACCCAGACTGGGGATTGGACTCACAATCCAGACATGTGCCCCGACGAGAATCGAACCCACAGCCTTTCAGCTCGGGATGATGCTCCAACCAACCGAGCCACACTAGCCAGGGCCCTCCTGCAACATCATATATCCTTGCCAGCAATGTATGCAGATTCCGATTTTTCCACATCCTTATTTTTTTTTAATAAAGAGAGCTGAATCTTTGTAGCTATCTGAGCTGGGCCCTTGTCCTCAGTTTCCTTTCAGGAAACCAGACCCACAGCAGCAGAGCTTTGTGCTCTGAGTCCCTCTGCTGCTATCCTAAAGGTTCTTTCTCTGCCTCCCAGCTCGCTGAGCCAAGACCCTCTTCCAGCACCACTCGGTGGTGGCCACTCAAAATACTTCTTAATTTTATTTATTTTTAGACAGATGAAAGGGGAGGGAGAAAGAGATGGAGAGAAACATCAATGTGTGGTTGCCTCTCGCACACCCCCCACTGGAGACCTGGCCCACAACCCAGGCATGTGCCTCGACTGGGAATCGAACCTGCGACACTTTGGTTCACAGGCCGGCATTCAATTCACTGAGCCACACTGGCCAGGGCTCAAAACACATCTTTAATAGTTGAGTTTCTCTCCACAACAGCATTTAAACTGTGGCTGAACGTGAAGGCAAAGAGGGGGATTTAATTTAATGTCTCTCTTACCAGTGTAATGTCTCTCTTACTCTTTATTTATATTATGTACATTATGTTAGGGAACAATCAATCTTGATTAGTCATCAAAATCACATGAGGACAAATACCATATGAAATCACTTACATGTGGAACCTAATGAGCAAAATAAACTAAGAACCAAAAAAAGTCACATGAGGATCTTATTAAAATGCCTATTTCACCCTGACCAGTGTGGCTGACCTGAATTGGTTGGGCATCATCCCACAAACTGAAAGATCGCTGGTTCAATTCCCAGTCAGGGCACATACTTAGGTTGCAGGTTTGGTCCCTGGTTGGGGCACATGTGAGAGACAAGGGATTGATGTTTCTCTCTCACATCGATGGTTCCTCCTTGTCTTTTTTCCTCCCTTCCCCTCTAAAAATGAATAAATGAAATATTTTAAAGAATTTTTTAAAAGATTCATTTATTTATTTATTTATTTATTTATTTTTATGCAGAGGGGAAGGGAGGGAGAAAGAGGGGGAGAGACACATCTGAGTGTGGTTGCTTCTCCCGCACCCCCTACTGGGGGGCCTGGCCTGCAACCCAGGCATGTGCCCTGACTGGGAATCGAACCTGTGATCCTTTGGTTCACAGGCCAGCACTCAATCCACTGAGCCACACCAGCCAGGGCTATTTTAAATAATTTTTTAAAAAAGATTTTATTTTTATTTTTAAAGAGAGAAGGGAAGGGAGAGAGAAAGAGAGGGAGAGAAACATCAATCAGTTGCCTCTAGCACACCCCCTAGGCATGAGCCTTGACTGGAAATCAAACCAGCAACCTTTTCATTTGCAGGCTGGTGCTCAATCCACTGAGCCACAACAGCCAGGGCTAAATAAACTTTTAAAAAATGCCTACTTCCAGGTCCTTTTTGGAAATTCTGAGCTTCTTGGTTCTGGAGTTTAGCTCAGATAACCTGTATTTTTAACAAGTGTCCTAAGTAATTCTGATGATGAACCAAGGTTGGAAACCTGATCTATTATGCCCCTTATCCCACAGCCATCTGGCACACTTTCCCGATAGGCTGAGGCTCAGAGAATTAACTTGTCCCACACCACTGTCAGCCTTTCTTCCTCCAAAGCCTGTGACGTGTCCATCTGACAGCAGGCACTGCATCTGCCTGCGGAATGGAGAGTCTCCCTCCATTCAGGACCAGAAACTCTGATAAGAAGGACCTTGGCAAATGCTCCACATTCCTTTTCCCTATTTCTACAGAAGGTGGTGAGAATATCTATTGTATTTGTTTTTTAAGGCTGCTGTAACAAAGTACCACAGACTGGGTGACTTAAAACAGCAGACATTGATTCTCTCATAGTCTGGAAGCTAGAAGTTCAAGATCAAGATGGCAGTAGTACGATACTGTCTCTGAATGCTCTAGGAAGAGTCTGTTCCATGCCTTTTTGGTAGCTTCTGTTGTTTCCTGGCAATCTTTGGCATTCCTTGGTTGGTAGCTGCATAACTTCAATCTGCCTCCACCTTCACATACTGTTTTTCCCTCTGTGTCTATCTGTCTTTTCTCCTCTTCTTATAAGGACACTACTCGTATCGGATTAAGAACCTACCCTGGAGTATGATCTAATCTTATATACGAATTACATCTGTAAAGACCCTATTTCCACGTAAGGTAACATTTACAGGTACCAGGGTTTAACATATCTTTTGGGGGACACAATTCAATCCACAATATCTGTAATAGTCAGGAGGTGTCAGAAATCCCACCAGAACCCTCAAGTTCGTTATACAAACCCAGTCACCATGGTGATCTAGCTTTCTGAAGAGCAGGGAGGGCTCAAGGGCCCAGACGGGAAGAGAAGCTGTGGTGAGGATAGGTGAAGCTTTGGCCACGGTTCAAATAGGGGCCGGACAGTTAAGGACTTTGACAGCATTGGAACAGTTCATAAATCTGGCTCAGCCAGTCTGTTCATTCAGTCACCAGCTCTCTGTGGCCTTCCTGCATGCCAGGAGCAGGGTAGGGAGGAAGGCAGGTGGGATTTATTCGATCATGGGCTTCTGGCTCAGTGAGGTGACTGACAACCAGAGGATAACACTGGTGGGTGGCTAACACCAGTGAGGCCCGAGGTCAGTGCTATAAGAAGAAATCCTCTTCTGTCCTGGCTGTAACGGCAGTAAACTACTACGAAGTCTAATCCCATCTCTGGCCCTACTACTGCTGTCTCATCTCTTATCTCATCTGAGATCCAGTCACTCCCCCTCCAACCCACCTCCCACCTACACAGGTGTGGAGGGATCCTTCTCAAACACCAAACAGAGCAGGGCACTCCCTGGCTCACACTGGCTTTTCACTTCTGTGTGGCTTCTCTCTGGCTTGGCTCCCACATGGTATTCCAGTCCCGCCTGCCTCTTACCATGTACCCTTCAGATGCTTATATACTTCAGACTTAAGGCTGCCTAAATACCACACACAGCACCACTTCTCTGTGCCCTGCCTGGAAGTCCCTGCCCAGCCTTTCTGGTCCTTGGGGAACCCAGCTTCATCAGCACCTCCAGGTGAGTGAAGTGTCTCTTCTCAGAGCTCCCGCCCCCTCCCACTACCATGGCATTGTGCTGGAACTTTTTCTTTCTCTCCACTAGATTGGGACCTCCTTGAGACAGAAACAAGCCATCTCTGATTATTCTGTGATTCTTACTCCCTGGTCCCACCCCATGCCTAGATTGGGACCTGGCACAATAACAATGAAGCTCCTCAAGGCTCAGCTGAAGGCGCACTGTTCACCTGACCACAGGCTCTGCCCGTGGATGATGAGTATACATTTATGTTTACAAATGGATTCTGCTTGTGTAACCTGACAGTTTTGGGGGTGTGAGCCTCCACTGCCAGCCCAAGCCTACAAGTGCCCCAAGGCAGGGCCCAGGAAACTCCTGGAGAGAGGTCACTCTTGGAAAGATGGGGTCACAGGGGGGCTGCCCACTACCTCGTATTCCACCGTTTGTTGGCTCCCACAGTGAGCTGTCTCTGAAGTGCTCTGCTAGGAACTTCCCCTCTCCCCCTTATTCAGCCCTTCTCAGGGTCCCACCTCAGCCCTGAAGGAGGTGTACATGGACATCCACCATCTTCCTTCAGAGGCTGCTCCCGGTTCAGTGGAGCTAGAGGATCAGCAAGGCAGGAATGGGGTGCTCGTGGGGGCTAGGTTCCACTGACACCCATGAGCACCTACCAAAAGTCTGGGAACCAAACCTTCTGGAGTAGAGTGGCGGTGAAGAAAATATAGTCAGTTCTGAAACCTGCTTTCCAGCATGGGAGGCAGAAACAGCCCTCCATGGGGCAAGTTAACACTCTGAAAGTGGTTAACAACTTGCCCCTCTCCTCCGTACTCCAGGAGGGTTTCCAAGCTGAAGGGGACTTATCTGACCCAAGCCATCGAAAGAGAAAGTCTGTGCAGCACCCCCTCCCTCACAAGCCTCTGCTTGCATATTCCTTGTGACTGGCAATCAGGACTTCAGGCACTGGCGGTCTTGAAGAGTTGGCCCTTTTCCAGAACCAAGACCAGTCTCCCTTAAGCTTCCATCTTTTCCAAGTTTTAATTTATTTTAGATGCACAAGCCCAGAACAAGTCCAAGGCCCCTTGGTTTTTAGGATAATTTTCATACTTTCTACCCTTTTTGGATTACCCCTGAGAGTGTCAACAATCACACCCAACCCTCTTGGCCCTCCCCAGGGACTCATCAAGAACAATAAATTGAGGAAGGCAACCAGTGCCAGAGTCTACATGGCAGGGGTCACTAATCCAAAGCTGAAGCAGAGATATGGGGGTAGGGGGACGTGTGTCAGCTGCAGAAACCTACCTTGCCCCTAGCAGGATTTATTTCAGGGTTCTGTCAGCAAAGTGACTCATTCTTCCACATCTCCTTCTTTCCAGGGTGCTGTTGAGCTGCATGGGGTAAGGTGTGCTTCTGAGATCCAGGGGCTATGTGCCCCCACTTCCTTGCTAGAATTCCTCCAGCACACAGCACTCCCCCCTCCCCCAGCTGACTTGGCGTTGGGCAGAGAAGCTTATGAGGCTGATATCTCTCAGCAGACAGTTGTGCAGGACTGGAGGCAGCAGCTTATCTGGGAGCCTACAGTGATTCACAGCCCAAGTCCCAGCTTCTCTGCTGAATAGTAATTTCCAGCAGTGGATTTGTGCTCAATCTGTCTCCTCCCCCTCTCCCAAGGGTGTGCTGTCCTTTCTCAAAGAGAGCAGTGAAGGGGGAGATCCTACCCATGGGGATGAGAGGCTTTGTGCCAGCCTTCTGGATAAGGCTCAGCCCACTGGCAGGAGGCTGCAGGCTTTAGGGACCTCAGCAAGGTCTACCACTCTTTCTCCTCAGTGATGCCTCCAGGGGACATTCGGATGCTCTTTCCCTCCCCTCCCAGAAAAGCAATGTGCTGTTCCCTTTCCCTTAGTGGTAATGCATAGCGGGAGCCAGGCCTCATTTCAGCCACAGATCCCTGAGCCCCGAGGCAGTGAGGGAGGGCTGGAGAGAGAGGGAGAAGCCAGGGACTGGGCAATGTCCCTTATGCAGCATTCTGAATCTGTCCAGTCTCTGTGCCTGACTCTGTTAAGACTCCAAAGGCTAAGGATCCCAGGCCGGAGGGGACTGAGACACAAGTAAGCAGCTCAGTTGTCTTTGCAAAAGCAAGCAGTTAGTGGAAATTTGGGGACAGACATTTTCGTGTTTGTTTTATTGGGAGCAACATTCCACCTGCTGGCTCAAGGGAGGAGGCACGGAGAGTTTTGTCCTGGGTCTCTCCCTCTGGGCCAACTTGGGGAAGGGGTGACGTTAGAGGAGCTAGAGCCTGTGGCCACGCCTCTGCCATCAGGATCTCAGGACGCTCCTTAAAAGCCAGAGAAGGGAAAGTAAAAAGGTAAACTGTCCTGGGATGAGGGGCAGAACGGGGCTCCCTGCAACTCAGACTCTCCTGCCCCCAAGTGGTCGGTTTCTCACCCCTTGCCCTCTGCGGCCAGTGGATGAGGATGATTCCGCGAGCTCCCCTTGGCTTCCACAGTCCTGCTCCCCAGCCCCGTGAATGCTGGGTGCCCTTAACCCTTGTGGGTTTGGGGCAAGACTCAAGAGCCACACTGCCCACCATTCCCTCCTGGACGAAGGTTCCAGTAATTCTCAGCAAAGCTGAAGGTGGAATTCTGCGTCTTCGGGCAGCACAAGTGGAGGAGCAACTGGCCCACGAAGCTTCCCTGGGGGCCTCCTCTCGTGGCTGTGGGGTCCATGATGGCAGTCTGAGGAGCTGAGAGCAGGCTGTGAGCTCCAGAACAGAGGCGTGAGCAGCAGGAAGTGCATCTCAAGGTCAAGGCGCTGGGGCTAAAGCCAGGACGTCCACGTGGCCCAGAACCGGGAGTTCTCAGGCCGTCCGGTCCTCTTCCGCAGCACGTGGCTCCGGTTGTGACCCTTTCATGGAGCCTTCTGCGGCAGCAGGTTCCCCATGGCTCCCCTTGGACGTCGCCGCCGTTGGCACGTACGACGGGTCAGAACTGGGGCTCGGGGACTGGTAGCCGGGTTGGCGCGGATCCAGTGCATCCTTGGAAAGTAGGATGGCGAGGCTGGGCACGTTCTTAAGGACACTGAGACTGGTGCCTGGCACGCTACTCTTCTGCCCGGGTGTGGGTCCTGGAGGAAGGCTCTGCCACTCTTCGCGCACGATCCGGTAGCGCAGCCGCGTGACCTGGTGCAGGCCCGCCAGGCGGCGCTTGAGGATCTCGGCGCACGTGACGGTCTTGGTGGTGGCCCGACCGCAGCCGCTGAAAACGATGGCGCGCGTGTCTGGCTGCGCCATGCTGGCGGTGGCGAAGGCTAGTAGGTTCCGGATCTTGCTGCCCTCCTTGACCCGCATATGCACGGCGCCCGGTGCCAGGTCGGCAAAGGGGCCGGAACTGGGGCCGCCCACCTCGGTCCCAAACCCCGCCGTCGCCTCTTCGGAGCGCACCTTACGGAAGTTCTCCATGAGCCGTCGTTGCCAGCACCGCGGGGACGCGGGCCTCGCCATGGGGCCGCCTCACCCCTGGGGCGGCATGGTTGCCCGTCGCGCCCAGCAAGGACCGGCAGGGATAGCGGCGAGGGAGCGGCGGGGAGGCCGGTGGGCAGGCTGGGGCAGGGCTACCGTCGCCTTCCACCTCTCTCCGGCGGTTGCTGCTTTACTCAGCGCTCTGGGCGCCCAGCACGCCGCGCCGGCAGCCGAGGCCCCGCCCCCACCCCGCCCGCCTGGCCCCGCCCCAATCTCAGTGCTTCCCAGGTCCAGGCGGTGGGATCCTACGCTGTAGAGGCGCGGAGCCCGCGCGCACTGTGGCACGCAATGGCAGCGCCAGGGGGTGACTCGGTTGGCGAGGTTCCCCTGTAATTTCCATCAGCCCTTCCCGAGCCAACCTTTATAAAGAGGTAACCTAAGGCAAACGCCGCTTCGAGCCGGGTCCGTGAGCCCTTCTGCGTTCCGAGGAGGCTGCCCCTTCGCCCCTCCCAAGGAGAGATTTACTAGTCGCCGGCGGAGCCCCTTTTCCCCACTGCTCTGGGGACCATCCTACCGCAACGTTGTTCCTTCTGCTCCCGAACCTGGATGCTCTCGTCAAGGACGACCTGTGCCCGGTCAGCAAGTGCAGGGGGCGCTGGCTCGGCCCCACTCCGCGCCTGCCCTCGGACGACAACGTTGAGGCGCGATCCTCGAAGGGCAGCCGGAGACTGAGGTCCTAGTCCCGCCGCGCCTGACCGGACCTTCGGACACCCCTGGGGAGTGGGGAGGGACACTCTGGGCCAGGCTGCTCCCTGGGATAAATGGGAAGAGAACCAGGAGTGAAGCTCCTTCCATCCCTGTCTGAGAGCCCACTGTTGGAGCTGCGCGCTTCGGGGTTCGCCAGGCATGCTTCCCTGCCGACATGGACCCCCCTTCTTCTCGGACGGGGTTCGTTGTTGGTCAGCTTGAACACTCGGAGACCCCTGGGGTCCTTTTTCCAAAAGCAAACTGGGGGAAGGCAGGTTTTACGAGAGGAAAAGGAGGAAGGTGGGAAGCTGAAGCTTTGGTGGTGGTATGAAGCTGTGGGTACCCCTCTCCGGGAACTGCTGAGTAGGACCGAGGGTGGTCCCGCTCTCCTGCCAGAAGAGATGGAGAGTGAACACAGGCGAGATCAGTGCTGAAGGACGCTGCAGGGAGGGAGGGGGTGGAGAAGGAGCCGAACCCTCCCTAGAACCGCCCCGGCACCTCACCCTCCATTTATCCACTGCCCTTCACTCAGCCCGCGCAATCAGAACGAAGAGTGGGGGTAACTACGACGGAGCGTGGCGGGGGGCGGGCGGCATGACAGTGCCTGGGGGAGCTGGGCCCCAGCCTCGAGAGGGGCTGCCCGAGTCCTCCTCTCCCTTCTCACGGACGCTCTTACCTCCTCGGCGCCCTGGAACTCCGAGCTCTCGGTCCCTGCTCTTCAGAACCCGGGGCGGACCCCATTACCACCCTTTGGAAGTGGCCGCTGCTGGTGGACCGTTGCCACCGAAACGTGTTGAGTTACCGAGCTCAGCCCCGACCTCCCGCCTGCTCGCTGGGATCAGGGACCCTCCGGTCGCCTGCTGCTGGGAACCTGGGCTTCGATCCCACGCCAGCTCCCGCGGGCCCCACGAGGGACAGCCACAGGAGCGGCTAGACTCGGCAGCCCTGGGGGACACAAAGGCCGTCTGCAGCGCGTGGCGAGGTGCGGGGAAGCCCGGGCTCTGTGAGGCCGGGGCAGTGGTGGGACTTGAAGGGCGCAGTTTCGGCTAGGCCCGAGAGAAAAGCCCCAGGACGGCAGGAAGCCAGGTGGGCAGGGGCCGATGAGGCCAGGATGGAGCTCTCCGTCTGCGGGGTGCAGGCAGGGGCTGAAGTTCGCAGGACGGGGTCGGGGGACACGGTTTTGCGCAGGGCGAAAATGGGCCGCCTGGGCTGGTCCTTCGAGACACGGCCCCCGGCCCCGCCCCGGCAGCCGGCTGTGCTCACTTCGGTTCTCTCGGCTCCCGTTCGGTGCGGGGACAGCGCGGAAAGGCCCTCCTCCCCTCCCCCGGTACCCCGCTTCTCGGCTCGCCTAGCAGCACTTAAAATGCAAATGTACACGGTGATTAGCCGCCGGGTCGCTGATCACCGCTGAGGCCGCTCATTACCCTGTCTGCGCCCGTCGTGCCCGCGCGTTGTGAGCTCCCGCCCGGCTTCGGGGTCGCAGGGCCGGGCGCTGGGGGCGCAGGGCGCACGGGGGAAGGCGCGAAGGATCCGAGGACGGGGGTGTGAGCGTACGGAGGGCCGCGGGGAGGGCGCGGCGGCGAGGGGGAGCGTGGTGGACCCGGGGGCGCGAGGTGGAGGCGGCCCGCGGGGGCGGCGTGAGGGGGCGGGGAGCAGAGCGGAGGATCCGGCAAAGCCGGGAGGGGGCGGTCGCGGGTGGGCGGGGAGCGGAGGGCTGACCTCTGGGAGGTGGGCCGATGTATTTGAGCCTCTGTGGCGCATACCCCGGGACGGTCAGCAACGGGGAAAGACAGTCAAGCCTTTCTGTTAAAAAAGTCGCGGACCACGGGTATTTTTGAAGGGGGGAGGGACGTCTCTGTTTTCATGTGTGCTTGTTTATAAATATAAATGTATTTTTTTAAGTATCTGCAAGAAAACAGCACACTGTATCTGTTGCCTCTGAGGCCGCATCCAGTTTCTGTGGACCTGTTTAAGAAAATAACTACTAAATGTGGATACAAAACTCTGCACAGAGCCAGATCATCTACTAATGTTCTTTCACTTGCCCCGTAACTTCAGAGGGATTTGATGCTCTCTCCACAAGTTAAGCACAGAGCCTTGGAACTCCGTGTGTCAGTGAGGTACTGACCTTGAAGCCTGAGCTTCATTAGCTCATTTTGCCTCTGTGACCTTGAGCATCATTTAACCCCTATACCTTGGTTTTTTCTCAGCTGTAAAATGAGACTAACAGGAACCTACCTCATAAAGTCGTTTGAGGGACATAACAGTATTACAAACTTGGCTGATATGTTCTCAGGAAATGTTAGCTAATATTTTTCATATATTATTTGTGATTAATATAACTTTTAGAAATTTAAAAAGATGGGGCGAAAGGAAACTGGTGAAAAGGAAAGGAAATGGGCAGAGCCTTGGAAATGGCAGTTTTCCTAACATTTAGGAACTAACGAGGGGCAAATTACAATTCTTTCCTTCTAAGGGGAGGTGGCGGAGTGGCTAGGCTGGAGCACAAACCTGGCTAACCCGGCCCCAGTTCCTGCTCTGCATTTGCCAAGCTTGTGTACCTTTCCAGTGGGACATCTGCCTCTCATGGACAAGTCCCCTCCCACCCCAAGACTGGGAGAAAATCCCTGGCAGAGGGCAGGTCTCTTCCTCCTCTGTCTACACCGGTGGAAGAGGGTTGTTCTTACATATGCAGACCCAGGGAAAAACCCAGAGACCAAAAATCTACTACCCTAAGTGGAGGGCAGGGAAAAGACTAAAGAAAAAGGCTGGCTACTCCAGTCTGGTAATTAATGGAGTTTATTAAGGGAAACTTACAGACGAAGCATGTTTTGGGCTGCCACAAGAGAGATGGCTCCCTGAGCATCTTGGCAGGGTAATGGGAGGAGGGGTGGGGATAGTCACAGGTACTACTGTGTGAATGCTACCAGGTACAGAAATTACATGCTTGACCAGGTCAGGACAACAACCTGTCCCAGGAAGCAGCATGTAGCAGGAGGCAGGGGAGGGATACTATTTTGTGTCAGAAGGAACATCAGTTACCATCAGATGGTCTCTAAGGGGCTTTGTACAAAGCAACCTCCATTCGGGCCCTGGTCCAGCTTGCAAGACAGAAGGCAGTTGCATCTTGGAACCATCTCTCCTCCACAGGAATGAGGAGCTTCCAAAGTCCCAGCCTCTCCCAGCAGAGGCTTATGAGCATGCAAAAGAGTCAGGGACTGGAAAGTTGGAGGGGGCCAGAGGGTGCTCAGATTGCAACCACCAAGTGCCCTGAATTGGACCAGGCAGTCTCACAGATTTATTTCCTGATTAATCTTCACAATCTTCCTTTCCATTGTTGTTTAACAAATGTGGAAACTGAGACACAGAGAGGTTAAGTAACCTGCCCAATATACCACAGCCAGAAAGCAGCAACTACAGATAATTTGAACGAAGGTGCTCTGACTCTGACATTTTACTACCTCACCTGATCTGAGCTGCCCAGTAAAGGGGATAGAAAGGGGGTCCTACATTGCAGAAGGTGTATTGGTTATTCACAGCTGCATAAAAAATTACTCCAGAGGGTATAGGAGAGAGAAATGGTTAATGGAAAATATACAATAAAATTTTTTAAAATGAAAAAGGAAATTACCCCCAAGCTCAGCAGCTTATAACAAAGACATTCATGACCTTAGTTTCTGAGGGCTAGGAATCCAAGAGCAGCTGACAGGGTTGGTTCTAGGTCAGGTACTTTTGTGAGGCTGCTGTGAAGGTATTGGGATCCACTGGGGGTTCACAAGCCACAGTGCCTTTTAGAGTCACCTCTGAAGGGGAATTTGATTCCATTTCTTAAAGTATCAAAGGATTTGCAGACATTTACAAATCACAGCAGGCCCTGGCTGGTGTGGATTGAGCTCAGTGGATTGAACACGGGCCTGTGAACCAAAGGGTTGCAGGTTCAATTCCCAGTCAGGGCACAGGCCTGGGTTTTGTTTGGACCAGGTCCTTAGTAGGGGGCACACGAGAGGCAACCACACATTGATGTATCTTTCCCTCTCTCCCTCTCTCCCCTCTCTCTAAAAATAAAATAAAATCTTTAAACCTCACAACAGGAGGTGAGTGTCTGGGAGGCAAATTTTGGAGGAGAGGAAATCAGGAATCAACATATTGAAGCAAATATGTGGAAGGACCGTGAATCAGGAGAGCTATTTATTTGGCATACAGCAATCACATAAGTGTTCGTTAAATGGATGCGTGAGTGGCAACTTTTCTGAGGTTATTTTCAAGTCGTTGGTTATGGCCTTGGCCCTTTCGGTACGGGTGCCGGATATATCCGGTGCCCATCTGGTGACCTGTGTGGATGAGCGCCGGATATATCCGGCATCCATCTGTATATAATTTTTATAAATTTTACTTATATAATTGATAGAATTTTATATAACTATCTCTTAATATTAAAGTTACAAAGAACACGTGGAAAAAAGCATTGTTTTATTAAGCATAGGTCTTATATAAGGTTAGGAAAGTCTTCACACAAAGGAGGACTGACCATGTGCTATGTGCGCGTTTTTGGCGCGGCACCTCGTACAGCGGGAGTGTCGCGGCGGAAAGAGCGCTCAGACCGAAAGGGTTAAGAGAACTCACCACCTTAGAAGGCTCTCCCGAAGGTTGGGTGGGATTATGGCTATTGGGGCTCTCTGTAAGTTCAACACTGTTAGGCATGCTACCTGGAGGTAAACATGGCCTGGGGGAGAGAGCTGCCATTTAGGAGTCCCTGCCCAGGCCAGGGACCTCTTCTCTTAGACTGAGCCCCAGGCCCTGGGGCAGCGCTCTGATTCCGGCTAACTGTTTCTCTCTCCTCCCCAGTCCAGACCCTTCACCATGTGTCAACCAGGTTTTGCTTTCCCCTTGGGCCAGCCAGGGCAGGACCTAGGAGTCCCAACAGCAGCCAAGCCTCTGCCTTCAGGCCTTTCCTAAGCTGGCTCTGGCCTCATGGTTGGTTGGGGAATAGGGGTGTGCATGGCAGACTCAGTGAGTGTTGCTATTTGGGGACCAAAGCCATTAACTTTGCATGAACTTCAGTTGCTTTCCTAGCAGGCAGGCCAAGTCACCTGAGTCCCGGGAGAAAGGAGGACAGGAGGCATGCGGGGCCTAGAATGAGTGAGAAAAGGGGTCTGTAGGAGGGGAGGGAGCTGCAGAGGAAGCCATTGGTGCTCCCCCATCTCCCCAAAAGTTGGGTGTTACCACTAGTTCCCTATCCCCCTTCTGTACTCCGCACTCCAGATGCCAGGGTACTTAAAAGCCATTCACCTGGGAAAAGTAGTTTCCAGTAGAGTGCTTGTCCCCCAAAGTCTTGCCAAGAACCTGCTGTGATGCTTGAAATCTTCTGTTACTGTTCCACCTTTGGATAAGCTTTGACCTCGGAAGACAAGATTATACTTCTAATTCCAAGGTGAGAATTGACCAAAAACAAAAGAATCAGAATGTTGGAGAACCTTGGGGTGGGAGTGAGGCAGGAAAGTTAGCATAAGGAACAAGGGCCTCGAGCTCTACCCTCCCCTTTCCATCTTGGCTGAAACATTGCCAATGTGACCTTCACTGGTCATCTGTTCCCAGCTCCCCTTTTCCAATATCCTGTAATTAAAAGAACAACCACCACCAAAAAATATAGTAAAATAACAAATCGCTATCTGGATAGCTGGAGAGGAGGGACTAGGACGAGCCATGTCGGCAGTCACCCCACCAGCATCAGAAACCCAGAAGCCGAGGACCACCTTACTCCCACCCACCTTGCCCACGTTTAATAAAAACCTTCCACCCAGACCCCATCAACACATCTCTTTCTCTGAGGTTGCCCGTTATCACTTCTTGAGTGCACACTATTTAATAAATTTATTGTGCTTTGCTAAATCTTTCTGTCATGCCCTCAAATTCCTTCTTGGGCTATGACAAGGACCTGGTTTGGGTTGAGGCGTCCCTTGGCTTCCCTGGGTTTCAGCCACTATCATGAGGGAGGTTTGGAGCTGATAAAGTAAGGGAATAGTTACCAGTTAGAGTTGACATTTACTTAAGATTTAATGTGTGCTAGATACTCTACTATGTACGTACATGTACTAACTCATTTAATACCACAAGCACTATCCTGCCCATTTCATAAGTGAGAAAGAGCCAAATCCAAGGTCAGACAGTCTGGCTCCAGAGTCTGTTTTTAATCATGGCACTGGATCTCCTGCAGGAGGAAAGGGAAGCAGGGCAGAAAGCCATTAGCTACAGGCCTCCCCGGCTCCCCAGAATGCAGGTCCTGGCACTCCGGAGTAGACTTCTGCTCTGCTAGGTGCTTGCCTGGGATGCTGCTGCTGCTCTTCTTCCAGCTCTGATCTGGAGCAGACCTCGAATGCTTCATTTGTGCCTTCCTAGAACTATAACTATTCTTCAGGGATGCCCTGAGTTGTCCTACAACCTACAGAATACTTGCTCATCTAACACCCAGAGTGGCTGGGGGGTGGTTAAGAGTATGGACCCTAGAGCCCAACTACTTGCGTTTGAACCCCAGCTCCGCCACTTGCCGATTCGCTGTGCCCCTGGTCTTCGCGCTTCAGGTGCCTCTCCTGTGAAGTGGGAATGATGATGAGACAGTAGTTCTTCCCTCTGGGAGTGGCTCAGGTTACTCCCCATGGGATCAGCACTTCCACTTTTCAGAGATTCAACTCCCTTGCCCCAAGGCTCACCTCCTGAGCAATGAAGCTTGTAGGCAAGCCTGGAGGTGGGGCACAAAAAAACAGGTGGAGCAGGACATCAGCCCCCACGGGACAACCGGAGCTGTTTGTTGACGCAGGAATGGAGACCTGGTGGTTTTATTTTGCTTGTGTGTGATTTAGCCTTTTCCGCTTTATTTCAAGGAGGAGTGGCTGCATCAGCTTTTCTGAGTGTTGTGTATATGGAGCCCTTCTCCCGTCACTTCCTGTCGGAGTCAGGCTTATGATGAACAGTGGGATCTCGTTGCTGTAGAGGCCCCGGAACCTGGAGCACTGGAAAGAAGCCAAGAAACAGTGCCTTCTTCTGTGGGTCACCTCTTTTCCCTTCCAGGGCAATGACACTAAAAAACAGCTCTTATCGTATAATATCCCTGTCACCCTCATCCCCTGGACTACCCGTCCAGAATAGAGTCCCCAAATCAAGCTGGGTGAATTGGGGTTCCTCCAAGTTCAAGGAGCTATGTGGTCAAATCCCCCGCGTGGCCATGAGGGTTCCCTGTCACCACCACGTAATTAGTTATGTCTTCCCTTCTTTTCATCAGAAGATGAAGTTAACCAAGTGTGCCCGCCATCTATCATTCTGAAGTAAATCACAAGGTGCCCTGTTCATACTGTCACGGAAGATAAAGTTTAGATATTTCAGGAAGGGAAAAGAACATATTTTGTTTGCAAGATTCCTTGGGGAACTCTCTCTCTGCCCAGAAATTATACACACTTGCTGATTAATGTCCTGCCCAGTGAATCTGCCTTGGGAAAGAGTTTGATTGGTTGTAACCGGCTCCCATCATTTCTGCCCCGCTCTGGGAAAGATCATGGGAAAAGGCAGACGTCTTCCCCTCTCTGAGGCAGTCATCGTGTTGTGCCCGGAGATCTTCACTGTGGATTGGGGCACATCTTTCATACTCTGCCCTGGAGTGCAAGTGTTTAAAATAAAAAAGAAACCTCAGATTTCTTGGTTTTGTGTGACAGCTTTATGTCTTTAAATATTGTCAGCTGTTGCAGTTGCTCACTTCTGGGTAACAAATCACCTTAAAACCTAGTGGCTAATAATAACAAGGACTTAATATTTCTAATGCCTCTGTAGTTTGGCTGGACTGTGCTGGGCAGTTCTGCTTAACGTGGTGTCAGCTGGAGTCAGCCGTGCGTCTGCATTCAGCTTGGAGTCTGACGGGCTGGACCGCTCAAGATGGCTTCAGTCACCTGCCTGCTGCCTCAGCTGTGCTGTTTGGAGTGGCTGGGGTACTCCCTGTGGTCTTTCTCCATGTGGTCTCCAGCCCAAGCTTAATTCTTGAGTGGCTTGATCCCCCAAAATGAAAATGGCTGCAAAGCCTCATAAGGCCTAGGCCTGGAACTCACACGTTATTACTACCTCTGCGTTCTATTGGTCAAGCCAAGATACACGTCCAGTCCAGATTCGGGGTGCAGGGGGAATGAGCTCCACCTCTTGGTGGGAGGCCTGACCGGCATACACAGGCATGGGAGCCTGCACAGCGCTGGCGGCCATCTCTGCGGACAGCCCATCACGTCCTCTAACTCATGCTCCAGAACACACACGTCTGCAGGTCAGCGTGGGCCAGGCTTGCAACTTCTGCTTGAGACTTTCAAAAAATTCACTTGAAAATCTTTTGTGACCTGGGGATTTTTATGGCAGAAGAAAGGGGTGGGGAGCAGCAGGTAGAAAGTCCTACCCCTGGACTTTCTCTGGTGTTCATGTGGCGTCTGTTCATTGGAGGAGCGGAATGTCAGGAACTAGGCACTGCCCATGCCTGACCATTACTATTTCCTTCCCATTAACCTACTCTGGGACTGCTCCCAGACTCCGCCACCTGCACCCCAAAGCTGCCCAGTCATAACCTGGAGGGAAGAAGGCCAAGTGATTGCTGAAATCCTTTTTAATACCCTAGTGGGCACACCAGCTTTGACCTTAGTCTAAGAAATCATTGCAGGATTTTATTCAGGCCTAACTCGATTAGATTAGTTCTGTGGAAATCTCACATACGATGCTGAGGGATCTCGGTTCCAGCTGTCAACTGCTGCATTACAAACCACCCCAAATTTAGTTGTGTAAAGCAACAGTTCATCACTCACACAGGTGCGGTAGGTCAGGATTTAGGTGGGGCGCAGCGAGAAGTGCTTCTCTCTTCCAGTGTCTGAGGTTTCAGCTGGAAGACTCAAAGACTGGGAGCTGGAATAATCTGAAAATTTGTTCACTTGCATGTCTCTTGGTTCTTGCTGGTTGTCAGCTGAAAACCTCAGATGGCCACACGGGACTCTCCCTGTGGTCTTTCTGCATGAATTGTGTGGGGCTTCTCCACAGCGTAGTGGTGGACTCCAGGATGAGCATCCAACGACAGACAGCCAGGCGTGAACCGTATTGTGTTTTATGACCTAGCCTTGGGTGTAAAACACAGTGTCACTTCTGTCACATTCTCTTTATTAAGGAAGTCACTAAGCCCTTCCCAGGTTCCAGGAGAAAGGGAGTAGACTATAGGGAACCTATCCATGTGTGATGTGATCTAGTGACTCAGCTCTGGTTCTGAACACAGACAGACGCGCGTGGCATGCAGAGAACATCCGTGAATAGGTCTCCCATGGGGAATCAGGCCTGCATTGTATCTAGGCCACTTTGAGACTTGCTTTTGCTAAAAAACTCCCTCACCCTGAATTGAGGAAACAAATGTTTACTGCATATCTTTAAAGTAACTTCCTAAAATCTATGCTAAACCTCTCAAGTTTGGGTGTAACCAGTTCCACCTCTTTTCCCTTTGTATTTGCAAATTACCTTTATCTTGAAGGGATTAGCAATATTCTTTCTTTTGTTATGGTAACCACCCAAAGCATACCTGTGCATAGTAAAGGAGGACCCTCCTTGATGTAATCTACCTAGAATATCAATTAAAAGCCTGTCCAGAGAAGGGGTCCCGGCCCTCTCTCTCTCTGAAAGAGAGTGGCCCTGCAGGCTGGCCCTCTCTCACACTCTTACCCTCACTTTCTCTCTCTCTCTCCCTCTCTCTCTCTCTCTCCCTCTCTCTCCCTCGGGCTCTCTCTCTGTGGGAGAGCGACCACCCAGGCCCTCTTTCTCTTACTGAGAGAGCAGCCAAGCTAGCACTCTCTCACTTAGAGAGTGGCTCGACATCCCTTTTTCTCCCCCGGATTCCTTTAGTCCATGTGAATTTGTTCGTCACTTGTCCGGGGATATAGGACAAGCATTCCACAACGACACGCGGTCCTGCCGGATGGGACCACGACAGTAGACTCCATTTCTTGATGGGGAATAGCAAGGTCCTGAGAGGGCATGTGGGACTAGACATACTGCTGCAGCCTCCAAGAGCAACATGAGTTCATTGAAACCACCCTTATCCTTCAAAGCACACTCAGCATCTTGAGCACGCCCCTCCTCTGACCTTACCACTCACCACTCTTCCCCTACTCAGCCATTCAGGCCTCAGCAGCCTCCTGGCTCTTCCTCAAATACGATACGATGATCACACTTCTGTCTCAGGGCCACTTGACTTGCTGTTCCTGCTGCCTGGGATGCTTGTCCCTCTGACACTCCCCTGGCTCTCGGCCCCATATTCTTCAGGCTCTGTTCAGATGTCACCTTCTCCAAGACGCCTCCCTGACCACCCTAAAATAACAGTTCCCCTCCTTCAATCTGTGTTGTCTTCTCTGGCTTTCTTTTTTTCTTTTTCTTTTTAATCCTCACCTGAGGGCAATTTTTTCCCCTTTGCTTTTAGAGAGAGAGAAAAGCGAGGGAGAAACATCGATGTGAGTGAGAAGCATCGATTGGTTGCCTCCTGAATGTGCCTGGACCAGGGATTGCACACATCCAGACCAGAGTGGAGTCTGCAATCTACGTATGTGCCCTGACCGAGAATCAAACCTGGGACCTTCTGCTACAGGACGATGTGCCAACCAACTGAACCACACTGACCAGGGCCAACTTTCTTTTTCTTCATGGCAAATATCACCTGGCAAAACTGCATTTTTTTATTTCCTGTCTCCTCCCACTAGAATGAAGGCTCCTTGAGGACTAGGACTTTGTTTTAGTCCCACCTGCATCTCCCTCATGCAGAAGGGTGTCAGATACTCAAGTAGGTACATTAGTGTTTGTTGAATGAATGAATGATGGGCTTCTTTAGGTATGAAAAGTCAGCTACCCAACCCCAGGACATGATCTAGAAGAGTGGTTCTTCAAGTGTGATCCAGAGATCTTCGGAGGTCGTGTCACTGGGGAGACCTGAGTTAGGAGCCCCTCCCCCTAGTTCTTGTCTCATTTGCAAGAGAAGAATTAAGGTGAGAGACAACACACATAATGGAAATGAGACAGCAAGTTTATTATGAAATACACTTGAGTGCAAAGCTGCAGGTGAGCACCCAGCTAGTCTGAGTGTACCGCCTACTGGGATTTTAGGGGTTTTATACTTGTAGCCAGTCTCCAGGCTCCCCCTCCTTCCTTCTCCGACCTTGGTATTAACACACAGTTTCAAAGGCTTCCTTTCCCAGATGGTAGAAATGATACAGAATTCCAAAGGCTCCCCTCCTCCACACTATCATGGTTTCTCTTGTGATTTTCAGAGCACCTGGCGTTCTTATCTGACTGGGCTCAGGACTGCTGAATTAATGGGTGGGGCGTGTCTCCCTGCTCCTCCCTGCTGGGTTTGCTATCTATTCTGCCTAACAGTCTGTAGGACCCTTTCTTGGAGAGGGGGTGTCCACAAGGTAAAAACTATTTTTACAGCAATACTAAGACATTATTTGCCATTTTCATTCTTATTCTGTTATGAATGTACAGTGGAATCTTCCAAAAGTTGCATGTCATGTGATATTGCAGGAGATTAAGTGCAGAAGCAGATAAATGACTCCAGCTGTCTTCCGTTAAGCCGGACATTAAAAAGATCCTCAAAACTGTAAAACAATGCCATTCGTCTCACTACCTTTTTGTGTGTGTTTGTTTTGGGAAACACAATTATTTAAAATAATTTTTTAATGTTAACATGTAAAGGTTTTATTATTGCTATTTTATTTATTTAAGTTTTATTTATTTATTTTAGAGAGGGGAAGGGAGGGAGAAAGAGGGAGAGAAACATCAATGTGTGGTTGCCTCTCACCCACCCCCTACTGGGGATCTGACCCACAACCCAGGCACGTGCCCTGACTGGGAATCAAACCGGTGACCCTTTGTTCACAGGCCGGCACTCAATCCACTCAGCCACACCAGCCAAGGCTATTTTATTTATTTGTTTTTTAATCCTCACCTGAGAGTACTATGTTTATTGATTTTAGAGAGAGCAAAAGGGAGAGAGAAATAGAAACATCTGTGTGAGAGAGAAACATTGACCAGTTGCTTCCTGTACGCACCCTGACATGGTATCAAATCCGCAACCTAGGTCTGTGCCCTGACTGGGGATTGAACCTGCAGCCTTTTGATGTGTGGGATGGTGCTCCAACCAACTAAGCTATTATTGCTATTTTAAATGAATCAATAGATAAATATTTTTAAATTTTCCCAGTTTTAATTTATAATAAATATTAGTAAAGACCTCATACTAAAAAGGTTAAAGGGGTCACCGATAGTTTTTAAGACGATGAAGTGGTTCTGAGACTGAAATGTATGAGAGGGTAGAAAGTAGCGGCTACGCTGTTCTCCGTGCTATGGAACTGGGCTTTTGGAGCTTACCACCAGCAGTCCCAGAGAGAGATGAGAGTTAGGAGAAGGCCGAGGGACCCGGGGCCAGGGAAGAGCTGGAATGTGCACGGGAGCCCGGCATCACAGTGGCCCGTGCCCCCTCAGAGGGACAAAGCCAGGACAACACTCTCTGATTCCAGGGATAACCAAAACTGTTCTAGGGACAGTCATGTATAATATTTAGTATTTCAATGGATCCAAACTATTTAGTTTGTTTGGAGAATTTTGTGTGACAGTGTTTTTATTTTCATGGTAAGTTGCATACAAAAACTAAAAAATAAAGCAACCAGATCCTTGAAATCAAGAGTGGAAGACATAATATTGGTACAAATTAGCTTCAGTTTCTAAAGTTAAAAGTGAAGCAGGGAAAGTAATTTTTTCTTATTAAATAACGAGTAACCACAAAATTACCAATTCATGAAAACAAGGCTGATTTACAGCAAACTAGCTCACAAGAGACTGATGAATAAACTAGACACGGACTGCCAAAGGGCCTGGCAGTCATCCCTGAGCGACACCCTTGGAAAGGTCCTTGTGAGGCTGGTAATGACCAGAATTATGATTGGTGGGTATTGAGTCAGTAAGGACGTTAGTTACAGGATTTACCTGATACCTTTCCAGTAAATACCTTTTCTGCTCACATTAGCCAAAGTTGGCTTTTCCACGCTCACAACCAGGAACCCTTGGCTGACGAAGGAATCTTCAGCACACAGGGGATACTTACCGCCTTGGGAACGGCTGAGATCATCCAAGGATGGGAGTTAAAACGATAGCTTGAGTGGACTGTGGACAGAGGGATAACAATTTTGCTTTGCTTTGGGGAGATGTTTGAAGGACGAATAGAGGAAGAAGGTGAAATTGAAGGTGCTGAGGAAAGAGAACAACTGCAAGGCCAAACCCTTGAGGAGATCAGCAGGGGTGGGCATCCGAGCATGGTTGGGGGACTGGCTTTAGCCGGGGAGGGCATGAGGAGACATATATTTCGTGCACTCAGGATGCTATAAAAAGTACGACAGACTGGGTGGTTTGTAAACGACCAAATTGTATTTCCCAAGGTTTTGGAGGCTGAAAGTCTGAGACCAGGATGCCACCATGGTGGGGTGAGGCCATCTCCCAGGTGACACATTTCTCATACCCTCACATGATGGAAGGGCCCAGGGGGCTCTGTGGGGTTTCTTCCGTGACAGCACTAAACCCATTATGAAGGCTCAGCCCCCATGACCTAGTTACTTCCCAAAGACCTGGCATTTCCATTGTTGGAGACACAGGGATGAACAACACAAGAACCCTCAGTGGGGCTCACACTCTAAAGAAATAAATGTAATCCGGTGGGTGCACTTATACCACCTCCATGGACCGAGTCATTGGGCATGGTGAGCTCCGCATTGCCCCTGCAGGTGACGATGCAGAATGAAACCCATGCCCCCTGGATGCACTCCATCACTAACAGGCCACACTCTAGTGTGCTGGGGCTCACCGAATGGCAGACACTGCTGGTACCCTCCCCAGTATCCATTCTCTCCTTCTTTCTCACTGATTTTATTGGCAGAGACAATGTGCCCAGTTAAAAACCTAAAATGTTTCACATAGTCACTTCCTTGACAAATAGGAGGGACAGTGTGGTGGTTCAGGCCAATGAGAGAGAAATGAAAATGGTTGGGTGGGGTTTCCTGGAAAGCTGATAAAATGTGGGTGCAGACTCAGCTGGCGTGCCCTTTGCCCTTCCTCCTCCCAGCTGCCTGCCATGCAGCCATGAGGGCTGCAGCTGAGAAGCCACTTGAGAGGTCTGCAGGAAAGGCCAAGAGAATGCAGAGACCTCTGCCCTGAATCTTAAAGTCACTGAGCCAGCTCACTTGTTCCTGGACTTCTCATTGTGTGAGAAAAAGACCTATTTTGTTTAAGCCATTGTTATTTGACTTTTCTGTTACATGTAGCCAAGCTAAATCCATACCTGACACACCAAGAACATGCTGTGTTGTTCCCTGTGATGTCCATGACAATGGTTTCTCACATCTTTGATTACAGGGAGTTTAACTGACCGAGGGACCCAGCTTCTGACCACTGCTGGACCCCTGTGTTAGATCCAGCTAGATTCCGGGCAACACAGAGATTATGTCCCCAGATCCCCTTAGAGAGTATCCAACTCCGCCTCTATGGCCCAAATGTGCTGGTTCTGAAATCCATCATTGCATTCGTGCCAAGGTCAAATTTCCTCCCGTCGCTGCTTCTGGCTGACGAGCGGCTGCAGATGGGACATTAAAGCTGGCACACACCTGGGAGATGCGTGGGAGATGCTGACTTTGGTGAGGGGACTCCCTGTGGTCTTGCTGCTCTTTCCTCAGAACTGCACAGCATTCTAAGATGCTTCCACTCACTTCCTTCCCTCCTCCTCTCCTTCCCTCCTTCACTCAGGGTCAGACTATAGTGTAGTCCAATGGCTTTCCTGGCTCCCTCTTCATTTTCTTTAAAGAAAAAAAAAATTTATCCTCACCTGAGGACATTTTTTTTCATTGCTTTTAGAGAGAGGGGAAGGGAAAGAGAGAGTGAGAGGAATATTGGTGTGAGAGAAACAATTGGTTGCCTCCTGTACGTGTCCACAACCTGGGTATGTGCCTTGACTGGGAATCAAACTGTGTTACCTTTCGGTTTACGGCATGGCGCTCCAACCAACTGAGCCACACCGGCCAGGGCTCTCTCCTCACTTTCTTTAACAGATCATTCCCTAGTAAATATTTTGTATATTTAATTCCATCTTGGTTTTAGCTTCTCTGAGGACTTGGACTAACACATTCCCAAACTTGTTAATGCCTTTTCTACTTGTTATTGTATACAGTTAATTTAATAAAGTATAACTAAACCATAGAAATCTGAGTGCAAAAGAAAAGCAGATTGTTATTTCTATGAAAACTAACTTTACTGCTTCGGAACATTTTGAAAAAGAAATGGGAAGTTGTTGTTTAGTGATGTTACATAGAATTTCCCAGGACTGTGAGACTAGAGAAAGAGGCTGACAGCTCCAGCACTAGGTTATGAGTTTATGGAAAGAGTTTACAAACGAGGCTCCTCTTGGAGGATAGCAACACCACATGGATACTCTCTGCATGTTGGGGCCAGCACGTAGGGGGAACACAGGACAGGACAGGGTGGATGGGGTCCTGGGGTGTGACTCACTCCAGATAAGGGATAAATGCCTTACATGCTTGTCTGGGGGAGTGCAATGGCTTGTTCCAGGAACCAGCACATTTGGGCCTTAGAGGCGGAGTTGGATACTCTCTAAGGGGATCTGGGGACGCAATCTCTGTGTTGCTCGGAATCTAACTGGATCTAACACAGGGCTCCAGCAGTGATCAGGCAGTGGCCATGTCATGCAACAGTTTCTCCTTCACAAATGACTGTAGAGTTTCAGTTTTGCAAGATGAAAACCTTGTGGAGATCCATCGCAAAATAACATAAGTGTACTTTACACTATTGAAGTACACACTTAAATGATTGAGATGGCAAATTTTAGTGGTTTTTAAAAATTGATTGATTAGAGAGAGAGGAAGGGGAAAGAGAGAGAGAGAGAGAGAGAGAAGCATTAATTTGTTGTTCCAAATATTTATGCATTCATTGATTGATGCCTCTATGTGCCATGATGGGGGATCAAACCCACAACCTTCATGTATCTGGAAGACACTTTAAACCAACCGAGCTACCCAGTCACGGGCTTGTGTGTGTGTGTTTCATCCTTACCAAAGGACATACCTGTGGATTTTAGAGAGAGGGGGAGGGAGAGACAGGGGGAAAGAAACATCACTGTGTCGTTTCCTCTCACATGGCCCCTACTGGGGATTTGGCCTGCAACCCAGGCATGTGCCCTGACTGGGAATCCAACTGGCAACCCCTTGTTTTTCAGACTGGTGCTCAACCCACTGAGCCATACCAGCCAGGGCTGTTGTGTATTTTTAACCACAATTAAAAATAGGACTGATGATTTGCAGCCAAGATGGAGGCATAGGTAGATAAACTTTGCCTCTTCGCACAAGCAAAAGGACAACAACAACTTTAAACACAAACAACAACCAGAAGTGCCAGAAAACTGAACTGTTTGGAAGTCTGACAACCAAGGAGTTAAAGAAGAAACATTCATCCAGACTGGTAGGAGGGGCAGAGACAGGCAGCCGGGGCAGAGAGGATGAATGTCAAGGCAGCGGCTGGTGACTGAGCAGGTAAGACAGTAGCTAGTGGTCCCACATTTGCATATGGATAAACCGAGAGGAACAACTTGGGAGCGAGACAGGCCACACAACCTGGGGTTCCAGCTTGGAAAAAGAAAGCCTCAAAACCTCTGGCTGGAAAAACCTATGGGTGTTGCAGCAGGGGAAGAAACTCTCAGCCTCACACAAGAGTTCACTAGAGAAACCCACAGGGTCCTAGAACATACAGAAACCCACCCACCCAGGAATCAGCACCAGAAGGGCCCAATTTGCTTGTAGGAAGCGAGGGAAGTGACTGAAAGCCAGCTGAGAGCTGAGCAAGGACCATAGTTCCCTCTCTGACCCCTCCCCCACAGACAGCACCACAATGCAGTGGCATGGGTTGCCCCACCCTGGTGAATATCTAAGGCTCCTAATGTAACTAATGTAACAGGTGCTCCGAGACAAAACAATATGGCCCAAATGAAAGAAAAGATCAAAACTCCAATGATATTTTGAGTGATGAAGAGATAGCCAACCTATCAGATGCAGAGTTCAAAACACTGGTAATCAGGATGCTCACAGAAATGGTTGAGTATGGTTGCAAAATAGAGGAAGAAGTGAAGGCTATGCAATATGAAATGAAAAAATATATAGGGAACCAATGGTGAAGGGAAGGAAACCAGGACTCAAATCAACAATTTGGAGCAGAAGAAAGCAGTAAACATTCAACCAGAACAGAATGAAGAAACAAGAATACAAAAAAATGTGGAGAGGCTTAGGAACCTCAAGTACAACTTTAAATGTTCCAATATCCAAATCACAGGGGTGCCAGAAGGAGAAGAGGAAGAGTACAAAATTGAAAACTTATTTGAAAAAATAATGAAGGAAAACTTCCCCAATCTGGCAAAGGAAATAGACTTCTAGGAAGTCCAGGAAGCCCAGAGAGTCCAAAAGAAGTTGGACCCAAGAAGGAACACACCAAGGCACATCATAATTACATTAATTAAGATTAAAGATAAGAAGAGAATTTTAAAAACAGCAAGAGAAAAAGAGACAGTTACCTACCAAGGAATTCCCATAAGACTATCAGTTGATTTCTTGCAGGAAAGAAGGGGCTGGAAAGAAGTATTCCAAGTCATGAAAGGCAAGGACCAAATCCAAGATTACTCTATCCAGCAAAGCTATCATTTAGAATGGAAGGGCAGCTAAAGTGCTCCCCAGAGAAGGTCAAGTTAAAGGAGTTCATCATCATCAAGCCCTTATTATGTGAAATGTTAAAGGGACTTATCTAAGAAATAGAAGATGATCAAAACTATGAACAGTAAAATGACAACAAATCACAACTATCAACACTTGAACCTAAAACAAAACAAAAACAAAGACAAACTAAGCAAACAACTAGAACAGGAGCAGAATCACAGAAATAGAGATCACATGGAGGGTTATCAGCAGAGGAGTGGGTGGTGAGGGAGGTGGGAAAAGGTACAGGAAATAAGAAACATCATTGGTAGGTAGAAAATAGACAGGGGGAGGTTAAGAATAGGATAGAAAATGGAGAAGCCAAAGAACTTGTATGTACCATCCATGGACATGAACTAAAGTGTGTGTGTGTGTGGCGGGGGGGGTGGGGGCAATGTGGGTGGGAGAGGGTGTGTAGGGTGGAGGGGAGTAAAGTGGGGAAAATGGAACAACTGTAATAGCGTAATCAATAAAATATATTTTAGAAGAAATCTAAGCTTTCAGAGTTGAGAGAATATAAAACTCAAGGAGCTTTACTTAAATTATGCTAACTTTGCTGAAATTGGATAAATTCTGTATAAACCAGTGTGAACTTGATGTATACTTGAATAGACAGAGTTTAAATAATTTCTCAAAGCTATTAGTGCTCTTGTCAATCAGGCTTGTATGATCCACCCTGGCCCAAAAAGAAGACTGCATTTTTATTTCTAATCCTGAAGTTGATTGTTTCTTCTTGGATGTGAGTTCAAATAAATTTTCATTTCTTCTTTTTAAAATTTTAAAACATTTAATTAATTAATTATTTGTTTAGTTATTTATTATCCTCACCTGAGGACATGCTTACTGATTTTAGAGAGAGGGAAGGGTAGGGAGAGAGATAGAGGGAGAGAAACATCCCTCCGTTGCCTCTTGTACCCACCCCAACAGGAGACCAAACTCTTAGCCCAGGCATGTGCCCTGACTGGGAACTGAATCCGTGACTTTTTGGTTTATGGGGTGAGGTTCCAACCAACAGAACCACGCTGGTCAGGGCATACACATAAACAAAGAATGTTTCTCAATTTGGGCTTGTGGGATATTTTCTCATGTTTAGATTTAGGCTAGGCAGTTTTGGGCATGAATCAGAAGGTACATATCAGCATGTCTTGTAATGGGACCATTTTTGGAGGTGGGTCACAGGAGGAGGAACAAATACAGGGAAAAAATCTGGGATTCCAGTTAGCGATGGTGCTGGAGTGAAGAGGATTCACACAGAATACAAAGCTCTGGGAGTGCGGGGCACTAAGAGGTAGCTGAGGATTTGGGAAGGAGGGTGGTTGCTGGAGAAGGTGTCGGGCTGAGGAGGGGAAGAGAGATAGTGGAGGTCCAAGCAAGACTGACTTTGCAATCTATCTAAGTGGTCAAGGAGGTAAGGAGTGGAAAGTGTCCTGTGGATTTGGTGTGCAAGGTTTCACCGGTACCCCAGGTCATTGCTTACCAGGCCCAGGCTGGGACTTGTGAAGAGTACGTTTTTCTCCAGGCAGTTGGTGGGAGCAGGTTTGGATGAGTGCTCCTGTTCTAACTTGACCAGTGAGCAGTGGCTGATGCGTGTTCAGAGCTGGTAGCTCGGCTGCAAGAGGTGGTGATGAGGAAGCTGTGCGCTGGCTAGCAGGCTGCCCAGGGCTCGCACTTCCAGCTGCCAGCAGAGCAGCTTAGCAGGTGGGGAATTAGCTCCCCTGTGTTAGTGACTGCAGGCATGGCCGTCCCCAAGTGGTGTGTCGGAGGCACTGCTGGTGGAAGGTTGACTGTGGCTTCATACACAGGCAACTGTCCTTGTTGCCTAGACTCAAGCGGTCCCAGGAATTCCTGCTTTAAAAAGCTAACAATACTTTACTGAATTATAATTTATGTAGAATAAAATGCACAGATCTTAATTTTTCAGTTTGATAAATTTTGACAATT
The DNA here is from genome assembly GCA_007922815.1 of Macrotus californicus. Taxonomy (NCBI): domain Eukaryota; kingdom Metazoa; phylum Chordata; class Mammalia; order Chiroptera; family Phyllostomidae; genus Macrotus; species Macrotus californicus. The sequence goes on along the minus strand of VMDR010003000.1, from coordinate 50,388 downwards.
TTATATAACTTGTAACTACCACCCAAAACAAGATCTAGAATATTTCCATCACCCCAGAAATTTCTTTTCTGTCTCTTTCCAATCAATCTACGCCCTGCCCCCACCTAGCAACCACTATTCTGACTTCTGTCACATTAATTTTCCTTCTCTTGAACTTCATATAAATGGAATCATATAATATGTATTTCTTGGTCTGACTTATTTTGCTCAATATGTTGTATTTTAGATTGATTCTTATATGTACCAGTTACACATTCATTTTTATTGTTGAATCATATTACAATGTATGAATATACAATAATGTGTTTATTGATTCTCTTGTTGATGGCTGTTTCCAGTTTTAAAAAAAATCAACACTTTTAAAAAAAATATTCTATTTATTTATTTTTAGACAAAGGGGAAAGGAGGGAAAGAGGGAGAGAAACATCGACGTGTGGTTGCCTCTCAAGCGCCTCCTACTGGGGACCTGGCCCACAACCCAGGCATGTGCCCTGACTGGGAATACGAACCGGTGATCTGTTAGTTCACAGGCCAGCACTTAATCCACTGAGCCACACCAGCCAGGGCTGTTTCCAGTTTTTAACTACTAACAATAAAGCTGCAATGAATTTGCAAGTGTTTTGTGGATATATGTTTTTATTTCTTTTGGGTATATACCTAGAACTAGAATTGCTAGGTCAAACAATAACTCTATGTTTAACTTTTTGAGGAATTGTCAAAATGCCTTTCAAAGTGGATGCACCATTTACATTTCTACTAGTAGCGTATGAGGATTTCAATTTCTCCACATCCCTATTAATACTTATTATCTGTCTTTTTACTGTAACTATTCTCATGGATGTGAAGTGGTGTCTCATTGTGGTTTTGATTTGCCTTTCTCTGATGACTAATGATGTTAAGCGTGTTTTCATGCGCTTATCAATCATCTATGTATCTTCTTTGGAGAAGTTCCTTTTCAGATCCTTTGCCCATTTTAAAAGTGGATTATTTGTCTTATTATTTTCTTGTAAGAATTTCTCATGTATTCTAGATGCAAGTATTTTTTCCCATTCTGTGGGCTGCCTTGGGGATGTTCCTTTCTGGTTGGGGGAGAGAAGATTGCCACATCCTCTCTTTCTCCCATTGCCTGACAAGGTCCAGGGATGGGGAAGGGAGACCTCAAGGAGGCTCCCCCCAAAGAGAGGACATGACATAACTAGCTTGGTAGTGGGGATTTCAGGGGTATTGCTAATAGGAATTTTATTATTATTCTTCCTATGCTTGTTTTATTCAAACCTAAAACAAGTATCTCAAGATGAAGTAAAGAATGAGAAGGAGGAAGTTACTCAGGCTTCTATAGAAAGTCAATCTACTGAGAAATCACCTACTGTTGCTTGTCCGATTAATGGTAAAAGGTTGTTAATCAAATTACTGTGTAATTCCTTACTGGGAACTTCCCAAGAAGAACTTATAAGTAAATTACGTCAAGCAGAGTTGTTCAGCCCTGAAAATATTCATGCCCTGATAATGACACCTGGTTATATAAAGGATAACCAGCCAGAACAAACAGGGTCTTATAATCCCCTCCCTACCATTCCAGGATTACCTTACGGGGCTTATGCTAAAAAAGGGCGTATTTGGTACCCTACATTAGGAAAAAAGAACATGCAGATACATCTAGCGCCTACTGATCCCCCGTTGCCCTTTACAGGAGTCTATATTGAAGGCATAAGAATAATCAATAAGGATGAAAAACATGTTCCTTAGCAAAGTCTGCCTGCTATGGAACGACTAGCATGCCGAGGTCCCCCTGGACGCCAATTGAGCAAAGAGCAAAAGAATTCTATTCGGAGACAATTAATCAAACTTAAATCAGTCCACCCATTGTAAGTTAGTAGAATAAAATAATCTTATTGGAACATATAGTAATAGAAAGGGCACTTGGTTCATAACATTTTAGTAGAATAGAATTAGGAAATAGACATAGATCATGGATCAATCATTAACCATAGGCAAAGGAATTGATTGAGATTCCGTCTGGCAAGTTAAATATTTGTTCTCAATTTATAAGGCCATTGTATGTTGAATTATGATTTTTTGCTTAGCTTAATCATAAATCTATAACCATAGAAAGTTAATGCTTGCCAAAAAATCTGTATAAAAGCAATGTTAAAAGTAACAATAAACTGGAACAGCTTTGCACCACCATCAAGTTGTGTAGTTGCCTGTCTCCCAGCGCTGACTCCTTGCCCACCTTCGGGACCTCCTGGATCCTGCTGCAGCTGGACTGCTACAGAAGATAAACAGGGAGTGGGGTGGTGAGGAGGAGGTGTGCTGGGTAGAGACACTGTGTGGGGAGGCCTGGAGTGAACTCCCTGAGCTTCAGGGTTGCCTACCGGGGCACTGGGTAGACTGCACAAAGTGCTCTGACATCGCTGTGGTTCTGCAGGCAGGAAGGTGTGTCACTGCACATGCAGTGCTGTGTATCATGTATACATACTAAGTGTCAGGGACTTGGCATCTCACAACACCTGGGACATGCAGTGGGGTAGCAGGTAGCAGGCAGCTCTCTGTTAAGAAAGGAGTTTCTATATTGCAAATTTCCACAGGACTAACAGGTTACCTTGCAGCCCTCATGATGTGACTTGAAAGCCAGACAAGACTTGGGTTCAGATCTTGGTTGTAATAGATGCTACTACATAGTGCACTTCCCGTGCCCCCGTAGACGTTCCTGATGGCTTCTCATTGTAAGCCCTTGGGATTTTCTTACTGAGGGCTTTCTCTGCTCAGAAGGCACACAGGGAAGTCTGGAGGTGCCAGGAGCACCCTCGACCCTTAGTTTCCTCATTTCTTTGGTGGGACGGCTGTGTTCTATTCTGGACTGTGTCATATTCTGGACTGTGTCCCAGCAGTCCCCACTTCCCTCAGTGGTGGCCTGTTCACTATTGCATCCTGAATTGGTTTCCTTTTATTTCTTTGTTTTACCTTCCTCCATTCTTCTACTAGTGCTTCCTGTGGTCATCTCTCAAAGAGACCATTTGTACTCACATTGTTATCTCAGCATCTGCGTCTGGGGAAACCTAATGTAAAGATACTGGTCCTTCCATTTCTAAGATACATCTATTTTATTTCCTTGGGCAGATCACTTTACCTCTCTGAACTTCACTTTCCCCATCTACAAAATGGTGGGGGGAAGCACTTATTCATAGGATAGTCATGAAGCTTCGTATCTCACTCAGATATATTAAGGGTTCAGTAAATGCTACTCCTCTTTTCTTTTCCATTGTTTGCTGGTCTGTGACATAGATACTCTCCTCCCAGAGACCCTTGGGTGGACATGCCTTATTCAGCCATAGCTAGGCAGGAAAAGACAGGCGATCTGAAGCTGGCCCTGTGGGTGATTGGATCACTGCTCCCAGTGACTTGCTCCCTCCCTGCAATAGGATTAAATAGCCTCACTGTCATGCCTTGCACCCTCTATAGGGAACATATCTCCCTGTCACCTGTGCATTGTCATAAGACATACTTTGGTGAAAGATATGTGAGCCTATGTGACATTCCCATTTGAGAAGAAAAAACTTTAAATGCGTTATCGCATAATCTGGCTCAGGCTCTTTCACTCCCACCCTCCACATGGGAAAACCATGACTTGTCCCCAGAGCCTGGCACACAGTATGAACTAGTACTTATTACACACTTACTGTGTACCAGGCACTGTCCCATGGGTTACACAGGTCTACATGCATTACTTCATTTCATCCTCACCAGACCTCTAAGACAGAGGTCCTATTATCATCATCCTTATTTTGCATACGTGGAAAACTAAAGTTTAGCACGGATGAGCACCTCACACAGCTGGGAAGGGTCAGGCACCCTGCCTTCTAGGTCCATATTCTTGAGCACTGCACTGTACTGTTTTGCACAGTAGGTAATCAGCAAATGCTTCCTGAATAAAAGTTTGCTTAAATAATTGTCACTACTGAAGCGTTGTTCCCTCCCATTGACTCAAATTCCGAAGATGTGACATGCTGAGACAAAGATGGACTTCTGTCTCTGGACCTGGGCACTTTTCCCACACCCGTGGTTAGTCAAACAGGAAGTCCTTCTAATTCCCCTGATTGGGGAAAAGTCATCTTTGGTCACCAAGTGGGAACACAAGCATATCCTGTAGGACCTGCAAGAACCATAAGATATCCCCTGTAAGCTCTGTGGGTCCCAGACATCTCTGTCACCCATGCATTGGTTATAACACCTGCTTCGGTGAATGGCATGTGAGTGTACGTGACATTTACTACAGGTGAGAAGGCTTCAGTATGGACCTCAGACTGCTCTCCTGAAGGCTGTGCACTTTTCTTTCCGGAGGCTCACTTGGACTCCCAAAGTCTCTCCTGTAGGAGCCATGCTTGATAACCTCCTTAGGTGCCCAGTCATCATGTCATTGGGTCCTCACAGCTCTGTAAACAGGCTAAAGCTTGCGTTATAGCACAGATAGAGAGCAGTGACCATGCAGGTGAACCAGGGACAGGATCAGCAGCAGAACCCATTGTCCTGTCTGTAGCCCAGGACTCTTCCCCTATGATTGGGTTGGTGGGTGGATTATGCTTCCTGCCCAAGCCTCCACAGCCGCCGAGGCTCCCTCCCTCGACTCCCCCTCACTAGTTCTTGTCTGCCTTTTTTTTTTTTTTACTCCAACCCCCTTTCCAGGACTGCTGTGGGGGTGAGGCCCAGCTCCCAGCAGGCTGGAGCAAGACAATGGGCTCTTGTTCTGGCAAAGAAACCCTGCACTGTGTCCCACTCCCTGAGGCCCCCTTCCAGGCCTGGGACGGCGTGGGCAGAGGGCACTGTGGAGGGCAGGGGACACTGGCTGGCAGGATGGAGGGTGGTCCTGGCTGGAGAGATCCCACAAGAGGTTTACACTGTAACACCACTCACAGTACAAGCCTGTCTTCCACTCCCAGCCCCATCTCTCCAAGTGGGTACCTCGCAACCGTCTTTGGTTCTGGGATGTTTTTAACGTTTACCCTGGCCTCTAATCTCTTTAGGTGTTCACTTCTGCATGTCACAGTCTCCTTCATTCTTCCTCTCTCTTTCTATGCCTTCGTGTAGCTTGCCTGACCCGAGTTCCTATCTTTTTCTCACTTCATCATGCTCTCTTTTCTCTCTTTCCATGTCTTTGTTCTCTCCAAATCTTGGTACCTTTTATGTTTCTGTGTCTCTGTCTCCCCCCCCCCCCCCCGTGTTTCTAATCCTCTATGCTCATGGCTCTCCTCTCCTGCCTTTCTATGTCTATCTTTCCATGGATCTGTGTGTTCGTGTCTCTCTCTGTCTCCTCTCTGAGCTTCCATCTTCCGTCCCCTTGCTGTCACTTTTGACTGTGGATCTGAAGGACCTTCATCAGTCACCATGCTTTCCTGCTCACAGAACTCTCTCTCTCACCCCTCCTTTCTGGTAAATCCCAGAGGCCGCTGGAACCGGCACGGGAGGTCATTTTTCTCAGTTTACGGATTTGGAAGCTGCTGGTACCAGGCTCCCATTCCTGGGTCTCCTCCCCCACGTACTCGCCGCGCTCTCGTCCCTGCGGTGCCGCCGGCCAGCAGACAGGATTTAGGACCTCGGATAGCTCCTACAAGGTGCAAGCGTTCCTGGTCTTCTTTCTCGCGAGAGCAGGGGGAGCGGCCTTAGCGGTGGCACGGGAGTCTCGCGAGAGCTCCTGCCGGCAGGGGCGGTGCTGGGAGCGCGCGCGGAGGGGGCTGGAGGCGCGCGCGCTCCCCTCTCCCAGCCCCTGAGCGGCTCTCGGCGGGCTCCGCGCCGCATCGCCGGTGCAGCGCAGCGCAGGGCAGCGCCTCGGCCTGTCAGCGGCGGAGAGACAGCTGCGGGTGAGTTCGGGCCTGAAGGCTCGGAGAAGGGCTTTGCAGGGAAGCTGGGAGCAGGGCGAGAGGTGGTCGCCCCCTCTCTAGGTTTGCACCCTGCGCTTCACCTTTGTATGCAAGGGGCAGGCCGAGATGCTCGAGAGGTGGAGAGTCGAGGTCACCTTCCTTGTTTGCAGCGGGGGAAGAGTGTCCCGGGTGACACCAGGTCCTCCAAAGCCCACCAGCCCCAGCCCCAGCTCCCTCAGAGGGAACCCTTGTCTTGGGTGACGTCAGACTTCTGGATTCTGGAGCCTGGGCCTTGGGCCCTCCTTATCCCCCACCCCCACCCCCCACGGAGTTCCCTGGAAACTGGCCTCCCTCCTCCCCCTGGGGATGGTACATGCGATCCGGGATGGGGGAGACTGGACACGGGGTAACTGTGGCCTCCTTTGGGTCCTTCCCCACAAGAGGCGCCTGCAGGTGGGCCCAGGTTGTTACCTGCCCTCCCCTCCCCTCCGCCTCCCTGGGCGACCGACCTTTGGACCGCTGGTCTGAGCCACCTCAGGGTTTCTGGGGATGGGTGCATTCATTGGCTTGAGCCTGGGGTCTGCCCCGCTCGGGTGGTTTGTTGGGTGTGCCGCATAACACCCAAAGGAGCCGGCAGGAGTCGGTCACGAGGATGAGGGTGAGGTGTTTGGGAACCTGCCCCTGCCTGGGGAGCTCCGGGTCTGGGGGTTGGGAGAACCAAGTAGAGACTGAGAATTCGTCTTAGGTGGTTTCAGCCCGTAATGCCCCAGCTGTGGGACGGAGAGCTTAGGGAGAGCAAGGCAGACTTTCCCGCGGACACAAGGAGCACAAGGAAAGGGGGAGCGAGAGCCAGTGAATAAGAGACGTCCTGGAGGAGGTGAGATTTGGATGGGAGGAGAGGCAAGAGGAGGCGTTCCTGGGTAATGGTACGGGCAAGGACGGAGAGGTGGGAATTAAGCACAGCTTTTCCGGACCTGCCACGTGAGCCCATGGGGTGGGGGAATCTGGAGAATTTTGCAGCCAATGCCCTATGGATTCTGCCTCCAAGGGGCAGGGCTCTCTGAAAGAGGAGGATGGTTCTTGCAGGGGCATTACTGGTGGAAATGATTCTGCTGGGGCTACACAGGTCTTGCTGGCTGAGGTTTGATCTGGGTTTGGTGAGGCTGAAGGCAAAGTCCCCAGAGCTGAGAGGGGAGTGTCTCCAGTGAATGGGCCGCAGGAAGAGAGTCTTCCTGGCCTAGCAAACCATTGGAGTCCTTTCCCTGGCTGGCTGGCCACCTCTGAACAGGTTTGTTCCACTCTCTGGGCATCTCTGTGCGGGCACCTTTGTCTAGGGACAAAGTAATAGGATTAAGTGCTGACCTCCCTGGAGGAAGCTGCTTGTTGTAGTTTACTGCACCCCTCCCAGCTCTTCTTCCTGTTTCTCCTCCTTTCCTCACTCTCTCTGTCTCCCTCCCCACAGCCTCTCCTCTCTGGGCTGCACTTCCTTCTCTGCTGACAGCCTGGAGTCTCCGAAGGGTTCCTGCAGTTGAGGAACAGCAGGGTTGACAGAAGTTGGGGAAGGGCATCAGTTGCTCCTCCCCCACCCTTAGGGAGGGCATCCGCCTCTTAAGCAAGAACATAGATGACAGCGCTCTATGTCTTGCCCTGTGTTGGGTGCCTCCCAGAAGCCCCGTCCATGAGAGATTGAGGGAGAGATTAGGTGAGAATGAGTGACGGCTCGGTGTCCAATAGCTGGTTTAGAATTTAAGCAGTGGGGTGTGTGGCAGGGATGTCTGGAAAGGTTTCCCAGGAGAGATGGGATGTGAGAAAATAGTAGTCCTTAAAGGAGCTGACAGGGGTCTGGCTTAGGGGCTCTGGAAGCACAGGGGGTGGCTGGACATGATCTCATGCATGAAGCTGGACTGAGTGGGAAGCAGGTCGTCCTGTGGGAGAGCAGCAAAGGCTGGTGGGACAGGAGGCTTGACACGAGGCCTCAAGTGCCAGGCACAGGGTTAGAGGGGCTGCTGACGAAGAGTCACCATAGGGCAGTGGTAGCGATGCCAGGGAAGTGCTGCTTTATGAGCACGAGTCGTAGTTCTGGAACTGCAGCGTTGGGGTGCATAAGGGGGCCAGAGGTCAAGCAAGAGGGGGAACTTCCATCTTGGACAGGCGGGCAGGAAGAAAGTGACCGTTTCTGTGCAAAGGATGAAGGGCTCATGCTGGGGAGGAGGGAGGGCTGATGAGCAGGCAGCCCTGGTCCCAGTGCCAGGTCTCTGGCCTAATCTGAAGCCAGGCTTGAGTGTCTTCTTTCTGCCATGAGCCTCGCTCTCCACTGTGGCAGCTTCTGTCTCCAGCTTCACAGTAAGACATGGAATAAATTATAATCTGGGTTTTTTTTAATTGATTTTTTTAGAGAGAGAGGAAGCGAGGTGGAGAGACAGACAGACAGACAGACACTGATTTGTGGTTCCACTTGTTGATGCCTTCACTGGTTGCTTCTTGCCTGTGCCCTGACTGGGGATCGAACCCGCAACCCTGGGTATCAGCACGATGCTCTAACCAACTTAGCTATCCAGCCAGGGCTATGAACCATTCTCTGGGTTTTTAAAACAATATTCAGGTAGTGTTTGCTATCTTACCGATACCTAGGGTGTTTCTTCCTTGCACATCTTTGCAGGGCTATGTAGCACCCCCCAACCCACACTGCCAACATGATGCAAGACTCAATTGAGGAGCAAATCGCTACTTTTCCCATTTTGCAGCCAAGAAATTTGGTTTGCAGGGCCCACTCAGTTCTCCCTCTTTCCCTCCACCTCCTTCATGCCCACGGGCTAGTTCCGGTGACCCTAGTCTCCCGTGGATAGGCCCAAATGTTCTGTGGGCTAACCTTCATATACAAACGAAGGTCTTGCCCTGAGTTCTGGCTCTAGCTTCTCCCACTCTGAGTCATTCATACTTTGCTACACCGACTTCTCTGTAACCATGGTACACCTTTGGAAGACAGCCTGGTGCTGGGGACTGGAGCCAGAATTAGAGTCACTTCCTTTGAGGCTCCTGCAGTCCAGTTATTACCCACACTCTCCCTGCTTCTCTTCATTGTTTTCTTGGAGGACTTCAGTGCTGGACAACAGTCTCCCACTTCACAGCCCATTGTCTCATGGGAGGCGATGCCTCCTTCAGCTCCCCCTTCTACTAGGCACTCCTGAGTCTAGCCATCGTTGGCACGTGGCTGTCTCTGAAATCTGAAACTCCAGGATGCTCTGACCAGTCCAACTTTTACTTTACCTGCTTTGGGACCCTACAGAGACCTCATTCTCTGATACCTTTATTTTCTTTATAACATAGCATCCACCTTCTATGTCTTTCTGGACCCCAGGGTCCAGGATTTTAACCATCCTCTGGCCCATGCCCTCAGCTACCCTGCCGCTTTGCCTGCGTGCCCCAACCCAGCAGCAGAAGATCCAATTTTGGATTCTATACTCAGCATATAGAAAGCTTCTGGGGTCATCACTTTCCAGGGCAGTCTGCTTCTGCTTCCATGCAGGGTCTCCAGCCTGAGCTGTCCCTCGTCACTTTCTGGGAGAACCCTTCTCCTCTTCCCAACAGCTCCTCATGCTGTTTCACGGGAGGAGTATTCCAAACTAGACTCCTCTCCCCAAACCCTTTACTCACGGAAAGGGTGGTTGGGGGTTTGTGAGAGAAGTGGAACCACATCCACGTTTCCCCATTTCTTGACTCCAGTAGAAGGAAGTGTCCTAGCCTCACGTGCCTGCTCTGTGCTATGGAAGCCGACCCTCTGTCTCTGGAGGTACCATTGTCCATCAGCTGTTTCCCCTTCTTACTGCACCAGCTTATAAATATGCCCATCTCCTATCTGGAAAACCTTTCTAACCCTAAGTTCTCTATTAGTTGCTGCTGTTTTAAACCAGTGGCTTTGTCTTTTACAAAAATGATAGATGACCATTGTAGAAATCTTAGAAAATAAAGATGAAAAGAAAGAAAACAAGTAGCTTATAATCTTACTATCAAGAGATGGACCACTTGCTTTAGGGCTGTCGCTGGTACTCTGCGTGTGTGTTACACTTTCAGCCAAGTTTTTGAAAGGCTAGTTTGCTAGACTTGTTCCCTCTTCATGTCCCTCATGTTGTCCTCATTCCGTGGCTGCCTGGTCCCTACTCACCGCTCCCTGAAGCTGTGACCTCCCAGTTGCCAAGGCAACCATGTCACAGCTGACCGCTCCATAACCATGGGCATTGTTGACCTGGTTGAGCAGTCGTTAAAAAGACTGCAATGTAATGAGCCTGTGTTCATTGACAGGAAGAATTTTCATGGGGTAGTGTTGAGTGGAAAAAAGTAGGCTGTAAAACAGCACGTATAAAATGATTTTATTTTTGTCATATATCCGTTAAAAACCAAAACCAAAAATCTGAAGGTCAAACTGTTAAAGAGTTGCACTCTGGGAAGGTGGATTTTGAAAGAACTTTTAGTTTTTACCTTGTACACTTTGATTTTTTTTAATGTACGCGTACACACACACACACACACACACACACACACACACACACATGAGGGGGGACCCCCCCCAAACTGGAATTTATAAAAATTGTGTATTTATTCTTACATGTTTAAACTTCAGTTACCTTCAAAGTATTCTCCATTTGATGCGATACACCTATTGAGATGTTTTTTCCATTGCTCAAAACAGTTAAAAATTTTTAAATTTATTTTCAGAGAGAGGGGAAGGGAGGGAGAAGGAGAGGGAGGGAAACATCGATGTGAGAGAGAGACCGGAATCTGTTGCCTCTCGTAGCCAACTGGGGACCTGGCCTGCAACCCAGGCATGTGCCCTGTCCGGGACTCAAACCATTGACCTTTTGGTTTGCGGGCTGGTGCCCAATCCACTGAGCCACACCACCCAAGGCTCAAAACAGTTTTTGAACTCATCAATTTTGATGAATTTTAGTGCTTTCACCATTTTTTTCTTTCACCTCTTCCACATTGGCAACATATCTCCCTTTGAGGACTTTTTTCATCCAGGGACACAGAAAAAAGTCACTTGGGATGAGATCAGAGAAATAGGGAGGGTGGGGCACGGGGGTCATGCAGTTTTTGATCAGAAACTGCTGAACACTCAGAATGGTGTGGGCAGGTGCGCTTGTAAATCACCAGTCATGAAATGGGCAAATGCCTTGAAAGAGTCTTCAAAAAAAATTTCACTGTGGTTGAACCCAGCCTCTCACAACAATGCCAGCTGGTACACTGATATAGATGGGTTTGTAGAACACTCACCTAGTGGGGGAAGCCTGTACTACAAGGGGGCTCACCTTCCAGAAGATAATTCCTTTTTTTTGGTCCCCCTTCATATCATATATGAAATCTGTCCAGAAAAAAATCCAGCCATTGTTAATATAACAGGAATGGTTTGTGTGACATCGATGTAACCTGACAGCCAAGGAGAGTGGACTGGAATGCACATGGGTGAACAATGATGACTTCACTGTACCAGTCTGTGGGGTTGGTAGACGCTGTTGAGTGAGCATGTGCACTGTGTGGTCATCACATTCAAAATGACTGAGTGAGCAGAGCAATGAATCTGCATCAGATTTTGTGTTAAGCTTGAACATTCCTCCGTGGAAACTATTTGGATGATTCAGAAGGCTTTTGGGGACAATACAATGAGTGCAGCACAAGTGAAAATATGGCACAAATGTTTCAAATGTGATCAAGAATCTGTTGAAAGTGATCCACGTTCTGGAAGACCTGCAACAAGCAGAACACCTGGGACTGTTGAGTGTGCACGGGCTGCAATCAACGAAGATCGGTGACTGACAGTGAGAGAGCTAGAAGCTGACCTGGGATTCCAGACACTACTGGCTTTTCCCAAAACCAAAATCACCTTTGAAAGGGAAGAGATTTCAGACCATCGATGAAACTCAGGAAAATACAACGGGGCAGCTGTTGGTGATTCCAACAAAGGATTTTGCAGAGTGTTTTGAACAGTAGAAGAGATGCTGGGAGAGCTGTGTGAGGTCCCAAGGTGTCTACTTTGAAGGAGACTGAGGTGTCATTGTCCTATGTACAATGTTTCTTGTGTCTTCAATAAATGTCTCTATTTTTCATAGTGCGTGGATGGGTACTTTCTGGACATACCATTAAAAAAAAAAAATATATATATATATATATATATTTTTATCCTCACCTGAGGATATGTTTATTGATTTTTAGAGAGAGAGGAAGACAGGCAAAGAGAGAGAGAGGGAGGGAGGGAGAAACATTGGTATGAGAGAGCAACACCGATCAGTTGCCTTCCACACATGCCCCAACCAGGAGCCGAACCCACAGAGGGAGAAAAAACATGGATGTGGGAGAGAAACATCAATGGTTGCCTCTCGCACGCCCCCAAATGGGGCCCTGTCTGCAACCCAGGCATGTGCCCTGACCTGAATTGAGCCAGTCAGTGACCCTTTGGTTTCGCAGGCCGTGCTTAATCTCCTGAGCCACGCCAGCCAGGGCAGGGCACAGATATTTTTCTACATAGCTGAAAAGCAACGTATTTTCATTTTATTGAAAAAAATTTGAGGCTGTATATTTTATTTTACTTAAATTTTTTTTTATTATGTTTAGAGAGGGGAAGGGAGGGAGAAAGAGAGGGAGAGAAACATGAATGAGAGAGAGAAATATCAATCGGTTGCCTCTCGCACGCCCCCAGCCAGGGACCTGGCTCACAACCCAGGCATGTGCCCTGACCAGGAATTGGACCGATGACCTTAGCTCTGCATCTGACGCCCAACCAACTGAGCCACAACAGTTGGGGCAAGGCTATATTTTTTTAAAAGAAGAAGAATAGAGTCCTTTAGAGGCTGGCAGAAATCTGGGAGTAAAGCTCAAATCCTGCCCGTGGCCTTCAAGGCCAGGATGACCCAGCCCCTCCCATTCACCAACCCTAATTTTTGCCTTTCTGTCCCGCCTTCCGCTTTGAGTTCCATCTTTGCTCCACTTCTTTCTCGTCCTCGGATGTACCATGCTGTTGCTCTCCTGACCTCCATGCCCGCCCTCTTGATTCTCTTTTTCCCTAGCCAACTCTTACTCATCCTTCAGGGTTCCCCCTTATGAGGCTTTCCCTATTTCTCCCCGGACAGACCAGGGAGGTGCACCTCTGCGTTCTCACAGGTTTTTGTACTTCCTGTTCCAGAGCCCTGCTCGGGCTGTGTTGTAATTTCTCCTTAACTTGGCTGGGTCCTCTGCTCTGACTTCCTCTCTCTCAACTCCAAACTGTCTCTGACATTAGAGAGAAAATTGAAGCAGATACATGGGCTCTCACTGTCCTTTCCAAGGCCTTAAACCTACTTGCATCCGCTTGTATCATGCTCTTCTTCCCACTTATTAGGATCGAAGCTTGTCTTACCTCCTTGCATTGGACCCCGTGCTTCTCTTTTCAGGGTTAACCTTTGTCTATTGTAACTGCAGCTTTTCCCTGCATCCTTCACATCTCTAGCTTATTTCCACCGTAAACAGCCCTCAGCCATAGCCCTTCCCGGACCCTATCTCCCACGTAGGTCGTGCCCTCTCTCTATTCTCTCTCTAAGCATATGTAGCCTTGTTCAAAGACCTGTCTAGACCTCTTACCTGTTCAACGGTAGACCTGATTTGGTTGCTACTCCCAGTCCCATGCCACCAAAGCAGTTTTTGCTGGGACTGCAGGTGACTCGATGTGACTGAGTATAATGAACACTTTCAGCCCAGCCCTTTTCATGCTGTCGTGTTTGTTCACTGTCTACGCCTCACTTTGGAGACTCCACTCTCTTCTGGTCTTCCACCAGCTCATCCTCTTCTGCTGACTTTTTTTTTCGTTTATTTATTTTTAAATTATATTTTATTGATTATGCTATTGCAGTTGTCCCAATTTTTCCCTCTTTGTCCCCTCCACCCAGCAGTCCCCGCTCCCTCAGGTAATCTCCACACATGTGTTCATGTCCATGCATCTTTGGCTTCTTCGTTTTCTACACTGGACTTTACATCCCTGTGACTATTCTATATATACTAATTTGTGCTTCTTAATCCCTTCACCTTTTCACCTATTCCCCCAACCACCCCCATGTGGCAGCCACTGAACTGTTCTCCAGATCAATGATTTTGTTTCTCTTCTGCTTGTTGGCTTAGTTTGTTTTTTAGGTTTAATTGTTGATAGATATGTATTATTACCACTTTATTGTTCATAGTTTTGATCTTCTTTTTCTTAAATAAGTTCCTTTAATATTTCTTAAAATACTGGTTTGGTGGTGATTAACTCCTTTAACTTTTTCTTGTCTGGGAAGTTCTTTATCTGCCCTTCAATTCTAAATGATGGCTTTGCTGGATAGAGTCATCTTGGTTGTAGGTCCTTTCTTTTATTTCTTTGAATACTTCTTGCCAGTTCCTTCTAGCCTGCAAAGTTTCTTTTGAGAAATCAGACAGTCTTAGGGGAACTCCCTTTAGACACCATTTAGAACTCCTCTTGTAGTTGACCCTTGATTTTTTCTTGTTGCTTTTAAGATTTTGTCTTTATCTTTAACCTTTGGCATTTTGATTATGAGGTATCTTGCGGGGGGCCTCTTTATGTTCATTTGTTTGGGACTCTCCGCGCTTCCTGGACTTGTATGTCTATTTCCTTCACCAAATTAGGGAAGTTTTCTTTCATTGTTTTTTCAAGTAGATTTCCAATTTCTGGTTCTTTCTCTTCTTCTTCTGGCCTCCCAGTGAATGTTGGTGTGTGTGAAGTTGTTCTATAGCTCCTCACACTGTCCTCATTTCCTTGGATTCTCTTTTCTTCTTCTTGTTCTGGTTGGTTGGTTTTGCTTCCTTGTGTTCCAAATCATTGATTTGATTCTCGGCTTCATCCACTCTTCTGTTGATTCTCTGTAAATTGTTCTTTATTTCAGTTAGTGTGTTCTTCATTTCTGACTGAATCTCTTTTATGCTGTTGAGATACAAGTTCTTGAGCATCCTTATAACCAGTGTTTTGAACTCTGCATCTGAAAGATTACTTATCTCCATTTTGTTTAGTTCTTTTTCTGGAGTTTTGTTCTTTTTTTTTTTTCTTCATTTGGGCCATGTTTCTTTGTCTCCTTATTTTGGCAACCTTTCTGTGTTTGTTTCTGTGTATTAGGTAGAGCTGCTATGACTCCCTGTCTTGATAGCATGGCCCAATGTACTAGGGGTCCTGTGGGGTCCAGTGGCACAGCCTCCCCTATCACCCAAGCTGGGTATTCGAGATGCACCTTCATGTGGACTGAGTACATACTCCT
The DNA here is from genome assembly GCA_007922815.1 of Macrotus californicus. NCBI lineage: Eukaryota > Metazoa > Chordata > Mammalia > Chiroptera > Phyllostomidae > Macrotus > Macrotus californicus. The sequence goes on along the minus strand of VMDR010003000.1, from coordinate 35,267 downwards.
CTTGTAGTTGACCCTTGATTGCTGTTGGCAGATCAATGGGAGGGATTTACCCAGGCCAGTCAGCTGCAAGGACTGGCTGTGACCACCAACCTCCACCCTCTGTGGAGGATCAGCTGTACAGGAGCCCACTCCACAGAGCAGGGCTTACTTACTTCAGCAGGGCTCTGGTGCCTGCTAGTGTTCTGCCTAGGGCCACTTGGCATAAGCTGTAAGTGATCTGCAGCTGGCTGCTTCTTGTGCTGGGCTTGGAGGTGCCCTAGCAATGCCAGGCTGTGAACCCAAGGCCAGCCGCTGCTAGTGCCTTGGGTCACTTAGCAAGGTACAGGGGCTTGCTGAGTCCAGCTGCTGCTTGTTTGTGAGGATTTGGGAGGATCAGAAGCATGAGCCAAAACAAGCCATTTGTATAGAAAAGCCACTGTTAACCGCTTTGGTGGGCCCCTAAGTTGGGTGGTACATAATCTCAGGGAATCACCAGGGCAAGGCAAACAGTGTGAGCCAGGTTGATGGAGTCTCAGGTATAAGGCCCACCACACTCTGTGGCTCTGTTAGGGGAGGGCTCAGAAGAGGAGCAATGGCCTCTGCCAGCAGTTCTGTCTTGGGAAAAACTGTCCCCCAGCTCTCGCCCTGATGCCAGACGTTGAGTTCCTCCCTGCGTGGAACTGGTGCCTTTCAAGCTTCTACCCAGGTGCTGGAGCTCAACAGGAGTGAGTTTGAGTAAGTCTGTGCACGGTCCCTTAAAGAGGAACTGCCTGGGAGTCCCGCAGTCTCTTCCACCGACTCGATCCCTGCGGGTTTTTACAGCCAGAAGCCATGGGGACTTACCTTCCAGACACTGGAACCCTGGGCTGGGAGGCCTGGTGTGGGGATGGGACTCCTCTCTCCTGAGGCATCCTTCTCGATTTTTATCTGCCTTAAGTTTGTGTGGGACCAGCTCGATCTGTGTCTCCCCACCTTTGCCCCTCCTACCTGTCTGGGTGGATGTGGTTTCTTCTCTAATTCCATGGTTGCAAGACCTCCATTCCGCTTGATTTCTGCTGGTTCTAAGTGATGGTTGATCTGTAGTTGGGTTGTAATTTTGATGTGGCTGTGTGAGGAGGTGAGCCGTGTTTACTAAGCTAGGCTGCCATCTTGGAGATCTTCTTGGAGCTTGGGTGTCGTCATTAATTTTTTGAGCAGATAATACATTTACATGATTCGTAATTTGAAAAGATGTCCTAAATTTGATCAGTTCTAAGATGAACATTTGGGTATTTCTGAAAGCATTTTAGTGTCTGTGTCTTAAAATTTTGGGGATCTTATCATTACAAGTTGGCAGTGTTTTTGTTTTCTTTTGGTAACGATCTATCTGTCTGAAAACCCGCGGTGTCCTGGGGTAGATGGCCTAAAGATACATGGTAACAATTCAGCTTTCTCTGTCCCCCAGGGAGCCACGATTATTCTTTTCTCAATATCCTACTAGAGATTCTTTGTGTGCACGTTACCAAATACAAAATAGGGTGGGGCAGAAGTGGGTTTACAGGTGTTTGTATGGAAAATAATACAGTGATTAATAAATAACAATATAAGAATAAACTGTTTTGCATAAACACACTGTAAATCTACTTTTGCCCCACTCTGTGTTTGTGTATATTTTCTCCTAATGTTTTATTTTGAAAAATTTCAAAGCTATAGAAAGATTTAAAGAACAGTGCAATGAACGCTTGTTCTAAGGTACATCACCTAGATTCATACATTTTTAATATTTTGTGGCATTTACTTTATCTACCTTTTTTTTTTTTTTTTTGCAGAACCAGTTGAAAGTAAGCTGCAGATAAGACACTGTACCTTTGAATACTTCAGCACTTATCTCCCAAGAACAAAGATACTCTCCTGGGTAACTACAACACCTAAGAAATTGAACATTGAACAATGATACCTACTGGGCGCTCTACGTTCAGATTTCTCTCCTTGTCCTGAAAATGCCCTTTCGAGCTGTGATAAAGATCCAGGACTCACCCCAGGGTCGCTCACTGCATTTGGTTGTGTGTCTCTTCACTTAGATGAATCCCTCTATTAATTTTTTCCTTTTACCAATTTTTGTCTTTCATGACCTTAACGTTTATTTGCTTGGAGAATTCCCCACAATCTGGATTTGTCAGATTGTTTTTTCTTAATATTTTCAAACCAAACATGTTGGCAACAGTACTACATACATGACCTTGTGTCTTTGTGTATCACGATCAGGAGGTAGGTACATGATGTCCTTTGGTCCCATTACCAGAAATGCTAAGCCTGGTCATTTGGTCTGCCAGATCTTCTCCTTACTGAAGTACTCTTTCTCTGTTGTGACTAATAAGTAATCTGAGGGGTGGCACTCAAACTGTGTGACACTCTTATTAGCGGCCATTGATCATCCTTATGTGTATGAGTTCTTACACAAGGGTTGCAAATGATGATTGAAAAAAGTTCTGTGATTCTATTATTAAAACTTTTTCTTTCTCCTCTTCCTTTCTTTTGTATGCCATTCTAGACTTGTGTATTCTTTTCTTTTTTAAAGTATATTTTATTGATTATGCTATTACAGTTTTCCCAATTGTTTCCCCTTTATCCCCCCTCCGCCATGCACTGCCTCAACCCTCCAGCATTCCCCCCTTAGTTCATGTCCATGGGTTGTACTTTGACTTCTCTGTTTCCTGTACCATTCTTCACCTCTCCCTGTCTATTTATGTCTACCAATTATGCTTCTTCCCTGTACCTTCCCCCCCATTCTTCCCCTCCCCCTCCCCTGAAAACCCTCCATGTGATGTCCATTTCTCTGATTCTGTTCCTGTTTTAGTTGTTTGCTTAGTTTTTGTTTGGTTTTCTTAGGTTCAGCTGTTGATAGTTGTGAGTTTGTTGTCATTTTACTGTTCATAGTTTTTGATCTTCTATTTCTTAGATAAGTCCCTTGAACATTTCATATAATGAAGGCTTGGTAATGATGAAATCCTTTAACTTGACCTTCTCTGGGAAGCATTTTATCTGCCCTTCCATTCTAAATGATAGCTTTGCTGGATAGAGTCATCTTGGATGTAGGTCCTTGCCTTTAATGGCTTTGAATACTTCTTTCCAGGCCCTTCTTGCCCGTAAGGTTTCTTCTGAGAATACCTATCAGCTGATAGTCTTATGGGAACTCCTTTGTAGGTAACTGTTTCTTTTTCTCCTGCTGCTTTTAAGATTCTCTCTTTATCTTTCATCTTGGGTAATGTAATTATGATGTGCTTTGGTGTGTGCTTCCCTGGGTCCAAGTTCTTTGGGACTCTCTGAGCTTCCTGGACTCCCTGGAAGTCTATTTCCTTTGCCAAATTGGGGAAGTTCTCCTTCACTATTTTTTCAAATAAGTTTTCAATTTTTTGCTCTTCCTCTTCTCCTTCTGGCACCCCTATGATTCAGATATTGGAGCATTTAAAGTTGTCCCAGAGTTTCCTAAGCCTCTCCTCATTTTTTTGAATTCTTGTTTCTTCATTCTGTACTGGTTTGATGTTTATTTCTTCCTTTTGTTCCAAATCATTGGTTTCAATCCTGATTTCCTTCCCTTCACTGTTGGTTCCCTGTATATTTTGCTTTATTTCACTTTGGGTAGCCTTTATTTGTTCCTTCATTTTGTGACTGAGCTCAATCAGTTCTGAGAACATCCTGTTTACCAGTGTTTTGAACTCTGTATCAGGTAGGTTGTCTGTCTCCTTGTTGCTTAGCTCTTTTTCTGGAGTTTTGATCTTTTCTTTCATTTGGGCCATATTTCTTTGTCTTGGTGCACCTGTTATATTGTAAGGGGGTGGGGCCTTAGGTATTCATGGAGCAGGCAACCCTCTTCGCTGCGCTGTGGCACTATCTGTGGGGGAGGAGTCAGAGGGGGAACAATGTGGCTTGCTTGCTCCGCTCTAGCCCCATTTTCCAACCAACTCTGTTGTGTGAGACTGGGAGTTTCTCCCACCGTGGCAACCCCCACAGTAGTTTACAGCTAGCTTTGAGTCTTTAGTTTCCGGTTCAGCCAGCCCCACCTTGCCCGCGTGGTTCGCTGTCTTGCCCTGCGCATCCTTTCCACTCAGCTGACTACTTACTGGTCTCGGTGAATGTTTCTTTAACTCCTTGGTTGTCGGAGTTCCATGCAGTTTGATTTTCTGGCACTTCTGGTGGTTTATTGTCTTTAGATTCGTTGTTGTCCTTCTTTTGGTTGGGCGAGGAAGTGAAGCATTTCTACCTAGGCATTTCTATCTTGGCCGGAACTCCTACCTGTGTATTCTTTTCATTCAGTGTTTTATAACTCACCCAGGACTGACATTATTCATATTTTCCAACTTTTTATTTTGAAAACTTTCACACTAAAGTTGAAGAAATAGTAAAAGGGATACGTTTTACTATATAGCTTCACCCAGATTCACCAGTTGTTAACATTTGCCACCTTTGCTTTGATTCTGTCTGCATCTATCTCTTCACAGTTTTCTATTTTATGTTTGAAGTGACAGCATAATACATCACCCCAAACTCCTGAGCACACATTTCCTAAGAATAAGGACATTCTCCCACATAACCTCCATATCGTTGTTGCGCCCTAGAAATGTAACACTGACACAGAATTATTATCCAGTTTAGAGTCTGTATTCAAGTTTCCTTTAGTGTTGCAGTGATGTCTTTTGTAGTGTTCCCCCAATCAAGGTGTACACATTGGTTTCTGTTGCCACGTATCTTTCGTCTCCCTGAGTTTGGACAATCCCTCATCTCTTTACATTTTTTTTCTCTTTTGGGATGTTGGTATTTTTTGAACAGTCCACGTCCGTGTAGGTTTTAGAAATGCTACACAATTTGGGATTTTCTGATTGCTCCTCAGGATTAGATTCAGGTGAAACATTTTGGGTCCAGAGCGCTACACAGGTGATGCTGTGCCCATGTCCCTGCATCACATTGGGAGGCCATAATGTGCATCTGTCCCATTGTTGGGAAGGTTAGGTTTGATCGTCTGGTTAAGGTGGCGTTTACTAGCTTCCTTCGTAGTGTGAAAGCCTGTTTCCTTTTGTAATTAAGTCATCTTTGGGCTTAAGTCACAGGTCTTTGAGACTCTGGAACTCGTTTTCCTCCGAACAATCTTTTGCCCAGTGAAAGGTTTAGCATCTATTGAGGATCCTTGCCTGAATCAGCTGTTTCTTCAGTGCTTGCAAGATTGGGAGTGATTCTGTTATTCCTTTTACATTTATAGCTAGCATTCTTCTGCAAAGAGATTTCTTTCTTCCTCCTTCTCTTTTTAAATTTTTTTCTTTTCTTTTTTATTGGTTCTAGAGAGAGGGAAAGGGAGGGAGAACGAGAGGGAGAGAAACACTGATCAGTTGCCTGTGCCCCAGCTGGGGACTGAACCTGAAACCCAGGCATGTGCCCTGACTAGAAATCGAACCAGTGACCTTTCGGTTTGCAGGACAACATCCAACCAACAGAGCCACACCGGCCAGGGCCTTCTTCTTTTTTTAAAATTGAGTGTCACTGTGGACTTACGAATTATTTTTTAAAATTCAGTATGTTATATTATTGTTATTATTTCTTTGATACTCGTAATTGTCCCAAATTTGGCTGGTGGTAGCCCCATTCAAGCTGATGTCCCTTTGACGTGCCCCCATTCATTGCATACCTTCTTGTTTCTGTCACTACAAGACGTTTTGACCAGGGTGTCCAGCCTTTCGGCATCTCTGGACCACAGTGGAAGGAGAAGACTTGTCTTGGGCTACACATTGGATACATTGTGACATGTAATCACAAAAAATCTCATAATGCTTTAAGTCAATGTATGATTTTGTGCTGGGCCGCATTCCCAGCCACCCTGGGCTGCATGTGGCCGTGGGCGCGGGTTGGACACCCCTGTCAGGCTTAACCTTGTATTTGTCTTGGCTTGGGACCAGCCACATATATTTACAGTTTTGGGACTAGCCACATATACATGTAGCACAAATATATATATTTGTGTGTGTGTGTTTGTGTGTGTGTGTGTGTGTGTGTGTGTATTTGTATATGGAGTAGGGTCCAGCACAAATAACACCCCTTTTTCATTACAAAATCATAAGCATGTAATTCTATAACATAACAATATCACACTCAAACACAACATATGACATTTTAGGTAAAATGTTCAAATTAAAACTATAAATTATTGCACCAATATTATTAGCCTACCAACCACACTTGAGCAGGCGTTCCTTCTGCTGCACCTTGTGTTTTAAGTCATGGGATCATGCTGATACCTCCAGTTCAGATCCCACGTCACAGGACCCTTTTTCACCTTCCCATGTTCATGTTCTGTCTCCATGCCCTTAACCATGAGAACTCAGGTCCCCACAGCACACATTCACTCGTGTGGCTTCTGCTACACTACACATGCCCACGTCTCAGAATTGCCGCACTAGTGCCAGCAGTAACAGTGAATCTGCTGATACTAGGGTGTTTTTCCAGTTGTTTTTGCCCTTGGGATGCATCCCTCTGAGAGAACAGAGTACTGTGAGAAGTTACTTGGCGAATTCTTTTTTCTACGGTTGTGCCGAGCTGCACGTGTTTTTGTTGCTTTCAGCGTGAGGGCTTGCCTTCATTTCTGGTGTGGGCTTTTGAGTACGTAAGACATTGTATGTACGAAAGTATGTAAAAGTCTTTACCCAGAGAAGTCTCACGACTCATCCGAGCCCCTCTCCCGTGTAGGCTCCCATGTCATTCGTTTCTGCTCTATTCTTCCTGTGTCTCTTTGGGCTTTTAATCTGCAAAAATAAGCAGATTAGTATGCATGTTCTCATTTCTCTTTATGTCTTGCGTAGAAGGTGGCGCACTACCCTCATCTGTACTTTGTTTTTCTCACTTGACGGGTTACCCTCGGAGTCATTCCAGGGCCGTCCACAGAGACCGCCTTCGTTCTCTTCACTTCCGGGCAGGACTCCGCCGAGTGACGGGCCGTGGTTCATTCACGCAGTTGCACTCAGGTTACTGCCAGCCCTTGGCTGTTGCAAATAATGTCATGTTGAACAATGTGTATTTGTTTCATATTTGTGGGTAAATAAACAGAAGGAGGATTGTTGAGTCGAAAGGAAAACAGATTTTTATTTTCCTTTCCCCTCCTTTAAAAAAACCCCCAAAAGGTAGCATATTATATAGACTATTCTGCATGTTGCATTTTCAGTGACTAGTAATTGTGGAGATCTTACTGTATCAGTATTTTTCTTTTCTTTTCTTTTTTTAATTTATTTTTTAAACTTTATTTATTTATTTATTTTCAGAGAGAGGGGAAGGAAGGGAGAGAGGGAGAGAAACATCAATGTGTGGTTGCCTTTCAAGCGCCCACTACTGGGGACCTGGCCTGCAACCCAGGCATGTGCCCCAACTGGGAATTGAACCAGCGACCCTCTGCTTCACAGGCCAGCACTTAATCCACTGACCCATACCAGTCAGGGCTCCATATCAGCATTTTTAAAAATAACTGTGGAGCAGTCCATTGTCTGGCCACACCACTCATTTGATCAGCCCCCATCGAGGACAGGCAGAGTGTCTGTCTCTCGGCCTCACAAACCACGCTCCAGTTAATGCAGCCAGGGGCGTGCAAGGGCGGCCGGGGCAAGCAAGGACGCCGTTCCTGTGGGTCCCTAGCATGCTTATCTTTTTTTCTTTGTGGTGGATATTTTGAGTTTTTGTATCTGTGTTTGATTCCATCACAAAGGGTCCACAAAAGATTATAATTGCCCAAACTTTTAACTGGACCCAGAGACATTTGACTGGAACTCTAGGAGGATTTGTTTTTCTTTTTGTGAAGCAAACTTTTAACTAAAATACAGCAAATAGAAAAGTGCACAAATTGTAACTGATTGTTTGATGGATTTTCACAAAGTCAGTGCTTCCAATGCCATAGATTTGTTTTGTCTGTTTTTCAACTTGATAGGAATCTCTACCCAACTTTTATTTATTTATTTACTTATTTAAAGATTTTATTCATTTATTTTTAGAGGGAGGGGAAGAGAAGGAGAGAGGCAGAGAAACACCATGTATGGCTGCCTCTCACGTGTCCCCCACTGAGGACCTGGCCCGCAATCCAGGCATGTGCCCCGACTGGGAATCGAACCAGCGACCCTTTGTTTTGCAGTGCGGTGCTCAGTCCACGGAGCCACACCAGCCAGGGCTCCACCCAACTTTTACATGGTGCATTGCCTTAGCACTTGGTCATGGCCGTTTTCTGATTCCGATTATGTGTATAGCTCCACCAGAGTTGCTGTTCTAATGAGCTGACTGCTCATTCGCTTCCTTGCCCTCAACTCAGCGTATGTCTCAGGGCAGGCCCCTTGCTGAAACTCCGAATCGGAACATCCCCAGTGCCTACGAGGCAGCCCTGCCGGGGTCTCACAGCACCTGGCACGTGGCAAGTCAGTAACACAGCTACTTGCTGTCTTCCCAGAACCTGTCTCTTCGCATGGTGCCTCCTGTGATGGGGCTCCCTATCTCCAGGCCCCACCCCCTCAGTTGTCAAGCTGGCAGGGAGTCTTCTTGATGGCTTCAGGGCCCCTTCACACTTGCTCCTAAGGGCCTCAAGCATCATTTCCTGCCCACCTCCCCTCTCTGCTTTGGACACAGTGCCTTTCTTTCCTTTATTTAAAAACGTGCGTTTCCTTCAGGGCTTCTGCGAGCTTTCCCCTCTTCCCAGAAGGCTGCCCTACGCTGGGCAGCTCCTCTGCGTTCTTTGGGCTCCTCTGCTTCCCAGACCAGGTTAGATCACCTTGATACCTGCTGTGTGTCTGCACAGCAGCCTTCCTTCCCTTTTGTTCTCATGCAGAGGGCAGGGGCCACATTCTTCTTCATGCTGTCTCTCCAGTGCCTGGCAGACTGTAAATCCCCAAAAAGTGAACATATGACTGAACGCAAAGGCAGGAGGGAGGGGGGCCTCACCTGTGACTGAGGCCTGGGTTCTGCCTTATTCAGGGTCAAGGAATAGGATTTTCTCTTTCAGAGGTATCTGGTCCCCTCAGGCCCTCTCTGTCACTTGCCTTTCCCTGCGTGGGGTCCCCTTTCAGGTTTCTTTCCTACCCTGGGGCTCTCTGGGTTAGCTTTGTGCCTTGAGGCAAAGGGTATGAATGCCTGGAAGGAGGTAGTCGGTGGAATGGCATCTCTGTGAGGTGGGAGATGTCTCCATTGGAGTCCTCCCTCTGTGATAGTGTGAACAGGGTCCTGCCCCAGGGAATGTCCAGCCCGGCTGGGGCTGAGAGAGGGACCTGGTTAGGGTGGGCCATGATCCTCATCCTTCTCTGGCTTTTCTTTCCTTCCAGTTCAGGACAAAAGGCTGGGCCGGCTGGTGCCATCATGGCAGGTAAGGAGAGAGCGGGCCATGTGGGTAAGACCTGCAAGTGAGCATAGTGTGGGTGGACCTCTTCCTAGTCCTCTTATCCCCTGTAGTGTGTAGAAGTCAGGTTCTTTCTGTCCTCTTGTCCCCAGGTTTTCCCTGGTCTCGTCCTTAGGCCTGTCTATGTGAGACCCTGAATATGACACTGTCTAGCCCTCTGTCAGACCTCTGACCCTAGGGACCAGGGGTCTAGCATCCTGATGCTCTGATCCTACTGACCATCGGACTGATGGGTGGCACAGTCCCTGTCCCCTTTGGTCTCTAATACTCTGGGACCTTTTCCTTCTGGTTTCTGAGTTGTGTGGTTTTCGAAGGCTCAGGTACAGAATGCCAGAGCTGGAGGGACTTCTAGGGACTGTCTAGCTCAACTTTCATCCCACTGGATAAACTGAGGTCTGGAGAGGGGCAGTGACTTGCCCAAGAGCAGAATATTGGGGTTGAGGCTGGCACCCTCATTTCCAGACTAACCTTCCCTCCTCCTGCCTGGAGCTGGCTCCCTGCTGAGGAGCGTGCTGTGCCGCTGACAGACAGCATTCACTGTTTTTCTCCTGAGAGACAGTGACACTGCTTTAGGGCTTTTGGTTACCTCGGGAACCTCACAGAGGAAGCAAGGATGGTTGGGTAGGGTCAGCAAAGTGGCCTAGGTCACAAGGCCCGACGGGCGGCCTAGGCCAGAGAGAGAATGATGATGCTGGATTTTGGGGAAGGGCAACATTCAAGGTGACGCCATGCGATGTGCCTCACCCACAGAGAAAGTGAACAACTTCCCACCGCTGCCCAGATTCATCCCGCTGAAGCCGTGTTTCTACCAAGACTTCGAGGCAGACATCCCTCCCCAGCATCTCAGCATGACCAAGCGCCTCTACTACCTCTGGATGTGTGAGTGCTATGGATGGGGGCTGGGCGGGGGAGTGGGTCATGGGAGTGGGGAGCCTGCAGGCTGGCTGTCCTTCAGCCCCATTTGCATGGGACAGTAACCCTTTCCCTGCCTGACTCCCTAAGAGCTCCTCTCATGGGCCAGCTTCCCAGCTGGGCCTTAGTTTTCTCAGCCCCCCATCTAGGCCTCTCCTTTCTCCAACCCGTGTAGCCCATTTACAGACCATCTAGATAAGGGTCTCTGTCTCTTGCTCTCCCTTTCCTTTCCCACTGGAGTGGTTTTCTAGGGAACCTCAGGATTCTGAATTCAGAGAGGGATCCTCCCCTCAAAGCCTCATTTTTCCTGTTTTGTCTGGAACAATGCTCAAAGAAAAGAGCATTCAGCTGGGAGTCGGGAGAGATGAGATCAAGGTGGCTGCTTGCTCCATTTCCCAAGCAGTAGGAGGAGGGTGTTGGCGCAGTGGTGGCTGTGGCTCCATGTTGAGCTCTGTGTTGTAGTCAGTACTTCTGAGACTTCTGGAGTTCTAATGTTCTGAGATTTCTAGGTCATGCATTTAAAGGCCCCAGTTTCTGAGGGTTTATGGCAGGTTGGTGGGGAAGGTATCATCTTAGGGGGATGGGACTTGGCTCTGCCCAGACTGGTCATAGGTACCTCTTAGGTATAGGCAGGGAGAGGAGTCTGATCATCCTGTGCTGGGTACCAGCCCCAAGGAATGCCAGACACTCGCAGAGTGACGTTAGCCAGGGTCTGCCATGTGTAATGTTGCCTTGAGTAGGTCTGCTCTTAGCAGCTTGCCTGGGGAGATGATTAATTGTGCCAGGAAGGTGGTGAAGGATGCTGTCTTTGCAGCAGGTCCTTCATGGAATGGTAGAAAGAGTATGGGGACAGACAAATTCAATATCAAGTCCTGGTTTGGCCTTTGGGCAGTCATGGGGCCATTTTTTCCCTTGTAACATGAGAGAAGGAAGGGATAGAACAGGTGTGGCTAGGTCTGTAGATGTTGGGAAGAGAACGAGTAGGTTGTCCCTGATGGCTTCCATTTTGTCCCCACCAATATAGGGTGTAGAAGTGGGGATGGGAGCCTTGAGGAGACTGGAATTAGAGTGAGAGCATGTTGGCGGACCGAAGGTAGGGACACTATCCAAAGAAACGTGACCTCTAAGATTTCTGGGCCATGCACAGGGTCCCTCTGAGAGGTCATACCAGGCCTCTGGGATTGGGGGCGCTCCTTTTTCCCTAGTAACATTCAGCTCAGGTCCAGATGGGAGCTGTGCTCCTCCAGGCTGAGTGTGATCAGAAGACAGGGCGGAATCTAAGCTAGATAAAAAGAGAGAAGTGGAGACAGAGAAAAGTTGATGGCTAGAGACAGAGTGGCCAAGAGAGTGGGTGTCAATCCCAAAGAGGCAGGAGGATGTTTGCAGGAGAGGCAAGTAGGTCAACTGAGCTGGAGGGAGCTGGGACTGGGAAGAGAGGGTAAACCAATACAAAAACAGGTTGATGTCTGGTTTATGTAGAAGCAAATAAAATCAGTGAAAACACCAAAGTTCCAGGAAATTTGGGGGCAGTAAACAGGGATGGAGGAAATGTAGACGAAAGGCACAGGAAGAGGGCCCTGAGGTGAGTATACCTGCACAGGTGACAGTGTGGTCAGGGCAGACTTGCGGAGCATTCCGCCTGACCCTGGGCTCTGGGGACTCTGCCCCTGAGCAGACCTCATTCAGGAGCTGGATTTAAGGCTACACATGTCTTCCTAAGTCCTCTCTAGGTACCTGCCAGATGCTTTGCTCCCAAAGAAATGTACCGAACCCTTGAGATGCTTAGAGGTTCTATTCAAAAGCTAGCACCATAGATGCCTGGGTGTTTGAAGCTAAGATTGAGCTCACCTTCCTTTGTTTATTCAGCAGGTCTTTGTGGGGCCTTAAAGCAACTCAGCCTAACGCTTGAGGAAGGGAACACCCTGTGTCAGAAGGCCTGGGTGTGTGTTAGTGCCAGCGTCAGATGAGGAAGGCGTCTCTGAGGTCCCTGATGCTGGGATTCTGGGGTTCATATGTGGACACAGACGACGGGGGGCCTGGGTCTTGTCCTTGGGGAGCTTCTAGTCTAGTCTAGTCTAGTCTTGTTGATGGGCTGGGATTTGTACTTGAGGAACCATGAAAGCAGCCTAGGTCAGCAGGAGGTCAGGGGGATGGGGGATGAATAAGGCCGCAGTAGTGAAGGAAGGCTTCTTGGAGGAGGTGGCATAATAGTTGTCTAAGAAAAGGATTAGATAAAGACTGAGGTCCCAGCCACCACTGCCAGCCCCATTAGAGTGCAGGGCAGATGGTACAGAGGCTTGAAAAGGTGTTTCTGCAAGGCCTTTTACTTTCCCCTTTTTGTACCCCTGCCTTGCGAGTGGAGATGTAAGGCAGGTTTCCTGTTCCTTGGTCGTTAGTGATGGCTCGGCCGGGGCCAGGGGCTGAGGCTATTCTTAGGAGAAGAGCTTTTCTGCCACCCCAAGGCCTTGGAGCCCTTGAGCAGGGCTTGCTGCTCTGAGGCGCTGGGTTTCTGCTCTGGAGGCTCCTTGTTCTCTGGGTTTCTTGGATCCCCAGAGGCAGGAGTGGGACGGGGGCTGGTCTGAGCTCCCAGCTTTCTTTCTCACAGTCTGCACTCTGTGTGTGTGCACACATCACTGATGTGGACTGTGGGTGTGAATGTGTATGAGTGGGGTTTGCACATGCGGCGTTGGTGTGTGTGTGCATCTCTCTGCTTGCACTGTTTGCGTGCATTTGGTCGCTCTGTGTTGAGTTACGGGTGTGTGTGTCCGTGCCTGGGTGCGCATGTTATCTCTGCATGGGCCTGGTGTTTGTGTTCATGTCTGGCGCCTGTCTCTGTGTGTGCGTGTGCTCCTGGGTTGCAGTGAACAGCGTCACGCTGGCCGTGAACCTGGTGGGCTGTCTCGCGTGGCTGATCGGAGGCGGGGGAGCCACCAACTTTGGCCTCGCCTTTCTCTGGCTCGTCCTCTTCACTCCCTGCTCCTACGTCTGCTGGTTCCGGCCCATTTACAAGGCCTTCAAGTAAGTGGTTGGTGCTGGCCCCGGCTCTAACCCTGCTTTGCTCATCTGCCCTGTCTCTTCTCTACACATTTTCTCACCCTTTTGTTTTTATTATTATCATTTTTTGCTGTCTCCCAAACTTACTTTCCCTACTTCACCCTCAGCTCAGACTGCCAAGTAGGGTTTGGGCTTCCTGGGAGCTCTAGGGAGGGCTGGGAGTCAGCCTTCCTTTAGTGCCTTTCTTCCACGCTCTGCCTACGGGTGTGGGCAACAGAGGGGAGACCAGGCTTGTTTTAGTTTTGCTTTCCCCCGGCAGCTGCATGTTAAATTTTGTCAATGGGGCCACTCATCTTGCTGGAGATGCTCATCCTGTACCCATGGTGCTAGCTGATTTCATGCCAAGTGGACCATGTACCCATGTACCAATGGACCTAGCCATCCATATACCACTGACACTGTTCATGTGCTAACGAGGTCATCCTACTCTGTCAAAGGGACCACCTATCCATGTATCAGTGGGGCCAGCTGTCTTGGTGCCGGTGGGTGGGTGTCTACTTTGTGTCACATGGGCTTTTCAATCTTTGTGCCAACTGGACTATTCATTCACATACCATCAAGGCTGTCTGCTGCCATTGGAGTACCCATGGTGCCTCAAATGTCTGCCAATCAGACCATACATCTATGTGCCAATTAAGTTACTCTCTTGGTGCCAATAGGGTGTCCATTCTGGTACCAATGGGACTTTCCGTCTCTAAGCTTATGGGACCATCATCCGTGTACCAATGGAGCTAGTTATCTTGGTGCTGGTGGAGTTGTCCATCTCCTTGACATTGGAGTTGTTTATTTCTGCCACAATGGACCCATCTGTTTTCGTGCCAGTGGGGCCAGCCATCCATGCACCAGTGGGTGGTCCATTCCTGAAGAGATGTCTCCCCATGTAATGTAACGTTGCACAGGCCTAACGTGTGGAATCCTGCAAAGATCCATGAGTAAACACTGTCCCGTTTTGGCCTCTGTCCATGTGTACTCACTTAAATTTGGAAGGGTCTGGGGGCCTTGAAGGCAGGGAATGCCTGGCCCTCCGCCCAGGTGATGGGAGCCATCTCGCCTGTTGCAGGACTGACAGCTCCTTCAGCTTCATGGCATTCTTCTTCACCTTCATGGCCCAGCTGGTCATCAGCATCATCCAAGCTGTGGGCATCCCAGGCTGGGGCGTCTGGTAAGAGACTGAGGTATCTGGGACTGACCCAGGGCTGGCATGGGTGGCACCTTGGGTATGTCTTTTGTTTGCCCCACATGCTAAACTGCCTTGCCTGTGGAGAAGTGTGAAAGGGTCCAGGCTAGTAGACACAGCCATAGCGTCAGAGGAGAAGGAGAGCCTTGCAGTGGTTTCTAGGGGCTGAGGGTGTCAAGCATCATGGGAGAACCCGAGGGAAGGAAGCCTTGTGTCTGAGGAGCTCATCTCCTGAGCCTTGGGGAAGGTTCTTCCTGAAACACTGGCACAGGCCTTTTGGGTATCCAGTGATATGGTCCCTCCCTGTGACAGTGAGATGGTCCCTTACCCGTGTCTAGTGGGGTTACACCTGGGTAGCCCTTCCTGTGCTGGGCAGCCCCACAACTGGCCTCTTCCTGCAGCGGCTGGATTGCCACCATCTCCTTCTTTGGAACAAACGTTGGCTCAGCGGTGGTGATGCTCATCCCTACTGTCATGTTCACAGTTGTGGCTGTCTTTTCTTTCATCGCCCTCAGCATGGTATGTGGTTACCTCATGGGTGAGAGGGTGGCTTTGGAGAGGGGCTGTGATCTGAAACAACCTCTCTTCTAAATGATGGGAGGACCCAGAGGTCTTCCAGGGACTCGCTGTGGAATGGCTTGGTGGACTTGGCTCCTAATGCACGCAGCATGGGTGGGAGGGAGGACTGGCTTTTACAGGGAGCTGTCTCTGGCTCCCATGGCTTTTCTGGGCAGCCTGCCTTTGATGAACCCTTCCTTGTGCTCCTCTTTCTACAGGTTCATAAGTTCTACCGGGGCAGTGGAGGGAGTTTCAGCAAAGCTCAGGAGGAGTGGACCACAGGGGCATGGAAGAACCCACACGTGCAGCAAGCAGCCCAGAATGCTGCCATGGGGGCGGCTCAGGGTGCCATGAATCAGCCGCAGACTCAATATTCTGCCACCCCCAACTACACATACTCCAATGAGATGTGAGCCAGCCGAGCCCCCTGAAAGGCAGGGCTGAGGGCTGGTGGGATGGGGGCTCAAGCCCCATCATCTATTATGATGACCAAGCAGGGTTCCCCCTTCCTTTTTCTCCTCCCCCTTGTCTTTTCTCCTCTCCTCTTTGTACAAGATATATATATCCATATATCTATGACTATATATAGATATATATGTCCCCCCAGGCCCTTTGGGGTTTGCTCTGAGCATTCTGAGAGCTGTGGGCTACACATGGGTCCCACGTATGATAGCTGTGTCCCTGTGCCCTGTGAAGCAGTGTGCAGTGGAGGTCTCTGTTGTCCTGGTGCTGGATGGATGTTTAGAACTAAACCAGCCTTCACCCTCCACCAGGCCACTCCCTCTGATTGACCTTGGCCCAGGGACCCATCATGGGGCAGGGGTATAGCAGAGAGAGCCTGGCTTCCTCCCCAGGGTTATGAGCTGAAACTGCTTCCACTTTCGGTCTGACTGGGAAGCAACACTGTCCAGCACTCATAGTGGTGGGAATGGTTGTGGTGGTGGGTTGGAGGGTGGGGACAAGCAGGGGATCTTCCCTTGCTTCTTCTGATCTGGATCTCTTCCTCTTCAACCTCCTCCACTGCTTCCTACTGTCACATTCCCCGTGGTCTCTTCTCTTGCCCAGGGTTTCTCCCTTCCCATGTGGCTTTTCCTTGTCTTCCCCAAGGCTAAATGTCCCAACTGTATCTGCTCCTAAGACAGCCCATTCTCAGATCAAGGAAGCAGATAGGGAAACTGAGTCTTATTCCTGATGTGAGAGGACACACAGGGGCAGAGCCCCTCTGTGTACCTGACTTCCAGGAAATGGCAGTGCAGGATCATCTCCCTGATTCTCAGAGCTTGGCCTGGAGAGGCAGGCTCCTACTTTCCCTGCTCTGCTCCCCCTTTCTCTTCTCAGAGCCCTCTCGAGCCCCTTAGCCTATGTCTTTCCCCAAATCCCCAGCTGCTGTGGCCTGATGCTCCCACCCTCCCCTACCTTCCCTTAAGAATTGGGAGGTATCCAGTCAAATGTGCAGCTGGAACAGAGGATATGTATATAATTATTGGCTTCTGGGTGAAGTCTGGCTGGCTCAAGCCTGCTGGGAGGTACTAGGTGTCTCTGGGTGAATGACCTTTGGACTCCTGGCAGCAGTAGCTATTCTGTGTGGATCTGGTAGAAGAGAGGCTCAAAGGGCTGGGCCTGGAGGGAAGATCAGAGGAGAGGGCAGGCAGGGCCCGGTGAGAGAGGGGCATGACTCCCCCACGCCAGCTTGCCTTTGGTCACAGGGCAGTTCCGGGCACTTGAACTCAGGAACCAGGAAGAAAGAAGCACAGGCCAATCTTATCTGCAGGTGTAATGGCTGGAATGGGATTTCAGGTTAGTAACAGTGGGAAGGGAGGCTCTCTGGCCACCCGCCCCCCCGACCCCCATGTTAATATAACTTGCTCCCTTTGGCCTACTGGCCTTGGTTCTCGGCCCTTCCTCACCCCGCCAGAACCCCTTTCCCTGACTGACAGTGATTTCAGGCCTGTAAGGCTATTCTGTTTCAAGCATTATGAGAATGTTACTGGTAAAGACCCTGGCTCTCTGAAGCCTGGAGGGAGTGGATTCTCACTCATGGAATAGCTGCTTGTTTTCCACTCTCCCTTCTCCTACCTGTACAATTGTCCTGCAAAACCAAACCCTGTTTGGCCAATGTGAGCTGGTTCTAGCTTAGAACCCAGCACCTGGGCTTCCAGGTACAATCCTGAGCTTTGAGCTCCAAGTACTTCATTTTTATATAAGGGGAACCAGGGCCTCTGGAAAGTTCTCTTCCTAATGGTCCTTTAGGTTTGGGCCAGATTGTGATTGGCTGTCTCCTCTACCACTTTCTCTCTGGGAAGCATTTGTCACAGCCCCTAATACACTAGGTTTAGGTTCTTCCCCCTGCCCCCCCCCCGCCCCCTCCCCGGTCGCTCCCCCAGCCCAGACTTCTGGTTCCCTTTCTTCCAGTCTCTGTTGTAGTTCTAGGAGGCCTGTGCTCCAGCTGCTAACCCAGAATCCATGATTTGCTGGTTACCACCTCCAGTTGATTTCCTTCCTTCCCTCCCTTTCCTTTGTCCTGGCTTAGACCTGGCTGTGCTCTGACTGCCCCAGGGAAGGCCTGCTGCTTGTGTGTGATTGAGTGTGTCCAGGCCCTGGAGTGCTGCGTCTCCAGGCAACTATGCACTTTCCTGGTGAAGGAACCAAGATAAGAAGTGGGGGCTAGGCCCAGATTCCCCTCTGCTGGATGGTCTTGGGGTGGGATGGAGGAAAGCCCGGGTCAGTTCTGGGAACGCTCACGTCTGCAGCCAGCCAGTGACCTGCTTTTGTATTCTGCTGGTGCCCACTGCTGCTCCTTATTTCTGGGAGACACAGAACGTTCTCCATCTAGCAGTTGACCTGCCTGAGTCAGTGTGTCTGTCTGTGGTAACTGAGTGAACAATAATAAAAGGGAACATTTGGTCCTGTGTACCCAACAGTGTCGTGTGTCTTCATGTGGGCTTGTTGCGTGGAGGTAGGGTGGGTCTGTGTAGCCTGTCATTCTCAGAGTCCAGAAGTCACCTTGGTGTGGTTCTTTCTCTGAGGCAGCCATCAGGCCTTGAAGTAGCCACAGAGGTCTCCTTCCGGCTAGGAAGAGTAGTTCTGAGTTCCTCAGGAGGACGTAGGAGGCTTGGCTAGGGGGTGAGGGGTGGTGTGGTCCTGCCTGGCAAGGGCAGGGAAAAGCACAGGTGGCATCACTCAGCTCTCGTGATGGGCTGGCAGCTGACTGAGCAGCCTCAGCAAGCACAAGGGTCCAGCGTGCAGTGCTGAAAGGTCAGGAAGGCTGTGAGTGTACCCAGACACCTTCCTGTTGCTGATGCCATGCCCTCCATCTGGACTGCTGGGGGGCTTTTTGTTTTGGTTTTTAAGTGTTTTTTACATTTTTTTCATTTTTAATTAATTAATTTGAGAGGGGGGAAGGGATGGAGGGAGAGAAACATAGATGTCAGAGAGAAACAACCATTGGTTGCTTCTCGTTTGCACTGACGGGAGGAACCCACAACCTGTAGGCATGAGCCCTGACGGGGCATCGAATTGGTGACTTACAGGACGATGCCCAACCAGCTGAGCCACACCGGTCGGGGCTGGACTGCTGTTCTGGCATTCTAAGCTTCTGCTCATCATTCGGGATTCACCCTTAGTGACTCATCTGAGATGGATTTCCTGCCTCTAATTGTTTATTCCACTATGCTTCATCACGGAGGACCTTATTCTGTAATTTTCCGTGTCCTTCCTCGTCTCAAGAGCAGGGATGCGTCTGATTCATCTTTGTAACCCTTGCACTTAAAACAGAAGTATTCAGTATTAAATACCCCAAGGATGAGTAGTGTTTATGTGTGGAATGGAGGTGTGGGGTGAGGAAGCCGCACAATTAGGCAAACCCCAGGTAAGAGCACCAGAAAATCCAAGAACAGCGGCCAGGGTTCGAGGGCAGAGAAATGGACTACAACTCCCAGAAGGCCGCGCGATCACGTAGGTCTCCAGATGCTCGCGTGAGATTGCGTGCCAATCAGCATCAGCGCGAAAGGCCGCGGAGATATTGCGTTATTTGGGGGATGCCCCGAGACGCCCCTGGAGAGGGCAAGGAGTCCAAGCGGACTCGGAGTTTGAGGGTTTGGAGGCTGGGTCCTCGCGGCGGAGCGAGAGGGGCCCGGAAAAGCTTCCCTTGCCACTGTGAGTCTGCGGCTGTGCGTGTGTGGGTGAGAGAGAGCGGGACCTCACTTTCCTGCCTGGGAGGCTCTGCACGCGCGGGGGTCGGCGACTCTGTGTAGGGGCTGTGGAGCATGTAGGGACCTCACTTCCCTTTCTGTGCCCAAGGCGTGGGAGCATTAGGGACGCCTTCGCGCCCGGCTGGAGCCTGCCGCGGGCAGTTTGTAGCATCTTGCGCTCCTGTATCTGCTTTGTGCTGCTCGGAGATTATCCAGTGCTGTTTAATCTAGTTTAAAAGGCGGCCCTGGAGTTCTCCACACTTACCTATTTCCTTAAAAATCAAAGAGCAGAAAACTAACAACAAACAAACAAAAACAAAACAAAACAAAGCCCCCCAAACGTGAGCTTGCCTCCAGAAAAGAATACAGACTGTCCAAAGTAAAAACTCCTATCTTTTAAACGTCGGTGAAAGAGAAAAACGAGAGCTCTGGGGTGTTGCAGTGATCCCATAGATTGCCTAGAAATACTGGCATTTAAAAATTAGAGTGAGGCCAAAGTTTGTCAGAGAAAAACTTCATGTGGTTTTTTTGTGTTGGAGGCCCTGTCAGATAAAGGGCGGGAGAGATTCCCAGGGTGGGGAGGTGGTGGTGTCTTGGCGGTAAGGGTTTTCCACTTTTCGCCCTGTGGGTGCGAGGTGGCAGTGCTCCGTCCCTTGCTAGAAGCCCACGTGTGTGAATATAATTTGTCGCCCTCTCTCCCCTTCCCTCCCCAGCGAGCAGCCTGGGCTGCCTGACAAGGTCACGGGTGCTGCAGAGTCAGGTATGCAGGTCTCCCGTGGGAGAGAGGAGCGGTCTTAGAATGCCAGGGTCTAGAGTGCTTCCTGAAGAGTTCCTGGCCTTTCCTTAGGGGGAGGGGTTTAAAGTGCCCCCCTGGCCATGGGACTCCTTTTAATGACTTTGGGTTTGGGGTCCGGTTGACACTTTGGGAAGTGACAGGTGGTTCATTGCTAGTGGGGCAGAGTAGAGTGTGTTGACTGGTGGGAGATGAGGCCAGAACAGAAGCTGGGAGCCAATAGTGAGGGGTTTGGTCGGACATGAGGCTAAAGGACTCAAGCTCCGAATGTATTCTGGTATGTGCCTACTCACCCACACCCACCCCTGCGTTTCATTCTGCTTTTGTCTTAGGTCCCAGCCCGGCATCATTCCTGTGTGGGGCTGGGCTCATACCCTGTCTGGCCCTTTTTCAGCCCTGGTTTTGCTCTGGCTTCGCACCTGCCCTTACTGTGACTGGTAGGCATCGCTGAAACCTTTACTTAACACACTGTGTCCCGCTCACGAGTTTGCGCATGGTTCATGCGCCATCTGTTAAGGACTGCTCACGAGTTTTCTCGTTTTTCACGCGCCATCTGTTGTGGACCTTAGATGTCAACACACTGTCTTGTCCACATCAAATGAAGCGATCTCATTGGTGGAAACCGTGCAGGTCAATCTACGAAAAACTAAATAATTGCACGGACCCATAAAGCATTGCAGTTACACTGTATTTTGGTCTTTTGAATAGTCTTCATCTTCAAGTTCCTGACACTTTTAGAAATGCCCCCTCTCAGAAAAAGGAAGGAAACCAACGAAACTGATGCACTTCTGGAAGTATTTAATGATAATTTATCAGACATTCCTAGTGAGATGGAAGATGCAGATGACTGTTTTGACGATTCCGGAGACGATCTGTAGTTATGATGATTTAAATAACGTGCAGTTTGCCCAAAAACGTGCAGTCCCTGGCGTATGTCTTAGAGATTTCTATGCGGCACACAATGTGTTAACTCTGCCATAATTAAACTCATCAGAGGAGATGTCACCATGAGCCTGCTGCAAACTGAGGCTCTTTCCTCTGGCCCTGCCTTTCTAAAGGACAGAGGAGCTGCCATTTTTCTGGCTGTGGCTTACCTGCATGTTTCGTGCCCTGGGAGCTTGAGGCTCAGTAGTCACAGCCTTCGGCCCTGTGACCTCTGCCGGCTAGCTCTTTCTGCAGCTCAGAAGTTCCCTACGAGTACAGCGGAGCCCTGGGAGATGAGGTGCTGTCTGCAGCTACTGGGCTGTGCAAATTGGTGGTTCTAACAGGAACTGGGTAGAGTAACAGGCTTACTAGTTTGGGATTTTATCTGTTGTGAGCATAAACAAAGGACTGCCAGCTGTCACTCTCCATGGAACTGTCCGATTGTGTTGATTGGACCTTGCTTTCAGATGTTGGTTAAATTACCCGCTTTCTGTTCCTCAAATATAAATACCCTTCCCCTCAACTTTTCTAGAAAGGGGGTAGTTTTGGGTCCTTAGCAAAGATTGCTGAGTGGGCTAAGTAGTAAATGTTGGACTGCCCCACCTACTGTGGGTCATAGTTGAAGTCACCAACATGGATTCCTGCCCCAAGTTTAACTGGTTGCTTTCAGTAACCTGCTCCTTAGGAATGATATCAGCTTGATGTGGAGGTTCAGGGGCTGCAGAGATGACATTCACTTTCTGGTGGTACTGGAATCTCTCTGTCCTAGCTCCAGTTGGCTGGGATGGGACTGTATCAAGGTTTGAGATCTGGCAAGATCTGGCAAGTCGTTTTCACTGGAGAGGGAGGAATGTGCCTCCATCATCTGCTATGAGGGCTGATCAGCCAGCTGATTCATTCTGGCAAGAAGCTGGGTGGTAGGCCCTCTAGGCCTTACCACTTGCTAACAGGACTCCCCAGGCCCTGGAGCAGACACAGTTCTGCTCTGGGCAAGCAGGGCCTTGACCGAAGCCCTGGTACAGAGCAGAGATCCAGGTCGTTGGTGAATGGCACTTTGGGGGAGTCTTGCTGAAGGGAACTGGCCTGTGTTTAACCCTTGCTCAGGAGGGTCTGGGCCTGTGGGAGACGCTTTCAGATAGGAGTGGGGTATGGACCCAAACAGGATCCTCAGCTCATGAGGGTATGTACTTGAGTCTTGAAAACAAATCCTAGGCCAGAAGCCCTAGGGAGCCAAGGGGCCTGTAGGTGAAGAGGAGGTCCCTATGGGTGTGCAGGCACAGAGGTAGCCGTTGGGCAACTCACAGGCACTTCCTCCTCAGGGTCTACCTTGGTGTCCCCTCTCCTGCTGATTCTGCCCATTTTGAGTTCATCTTCTGGGACCCTTGAGTAGAGAAAGCCGTTACTGTTCTCTTTCCTGCATTGACTCAGAAGGTTTCTTCTGGAAGAAGCTTCAAGGTTCACCTAGTCCTACCTCTGCATTTTCAGATGAAGAGACAGGTCCAGGGAGGGAAGTACCCTGGGCTGAGGATACACACCAGGTCAGGAGCATAACTGTGGTCAGGGCCCAGGGCTCCTGATTCACAGGCCAGATGTCTGTCCTCAGCCCCACCCTGCTTCAGAGAGTACCCACCAGGAACCCGGCGGTTGGCGATTAGACCTGGCCACACATTCTCAGGGAGCTTGCTGATGGTGGTGGTGGTGGGGAGTGGAGAGGAAGAGACAGGAAACTGATGAACAAATGGAATCCGTGATTACCAAAAAGGTGCCTCCCAGAGAAGGATCCATCTTAAGTTTCAGATGTGGCTCCTGCCTTCCCAACTTATCTACAGGTTCCCTGAAGGCAGTGTCTGTCTGCCACAGATCCTTTGCCCAGTGCTAGATGTAACTGGTCCTTTGTCATTGTGGCTGATGTAGTGCATCTTGCTGGCCCAGCCCGGAGAGCGTAGGTCTTGGTGTGTCCATCTGCCATGGTATCATGGGCACTCACTTCTAGCACAGGGGCCAGAGGAATAAATCAAGTAACCGGTGCCATGGGGCGGCTCACACCCCTTTATGCTTGTCTCTGGCTCGGGTTGTAGAGTGGTGCCCAGTCTGATCTGTAGGGACAGGGACAGAGAGGCAAATCTCTTAGCTCCCTGAAGCGCCCACACCCCCGCCCCCTTGTTGCCGAGGGTCCCACCCCAGGGGCACCCTGCCACTACCTTCGGTCACTCAGCCTGGCCCACTGCAGTAGCTGCTAACCCTGCTCCTCCAGTCTCACCACCACCAGGGCCCCTCACACTGGCACCAGCACCAGCACCGTCTTTCTAAAATGGAAACTCACCCGTGCCCTCACTGCCCTTGACATTGACCCTGGCTCTGCAGCCTTCCCTGCCCACCCTCCTCCATCACACTTGAGCCTCACCACTGGGCCACTCCCTGTTCACCATCCTGCCACCCTCCTCTAGGCCTCTTCACCTTTGTAAGACTGCTCCTTGTTGCAAAGTTATTTCTCTGGAAAACTTACTTGTCCTCTAGGACTCAACCTGAATGTCAATTTTTTGGTGTCTGACTCCCTCAGACTTTTACTCCTGGGCAGCCACAGCCCCTGGTATAGGCCTTCCTCACAGCACTGGCCACATGGCATCGTGACTGACCTGTGCATGTTGGGGGTGCCTGGCCTTCTAATCACATGGTGCCCCCCAGAGGCGGGGGCTGCTGACCAGTCAGGAGCCCCAGCAGCTGGCCCCCGGGTCTGCTGTTGTGTTTGAATGTGTGAATGAGGTGGGCACCCCTCATTTTGCTTTCAGATTTTACATCCTGACAGAGCATTATGGAGCCCAGTTCTGGCAGGCTTCCGGGACTTGAAGCCAGCAGACCCCACGTGGAGCCAAGGGCGTCACCCTTGGCAGAGAGACAATCCCATGTCCTTGTGGGTGTCACTGGGAGTGTCGCAGCCCTGAAGTTGCCTCTGCTGGTGTCAAGGCTTTTGGACGTTCCTGGAGTGAGTATCTTCACTGGGCAAGCACGGCAGCCTCTGGCGCTAGAGAATTGCTGTTTCTGTGGCCAGCCCATTTTTGTGTAGGGCACAGAGTTTTCTTTTCCTTGCTCGTGGAAGTCTGTGGGCATTGCTATGGAGGGAGCACAGGAGACAGACCAGCGTGCCGGTACAACCAGGAGCTGGATTACATAGCGTGGTCAGAGCTGAAGGGAAGGCTGGGAAAGGAACGCTCTGGGAAATGGAGGGATGGGTTTCCGTGTGTTGACCCTGAGATTCCCTGGGGGCCTGGCGTGGCAGGAGGGCCAGGCAGAGAAACACAGCAAGTTCTTAGTGCCCCCTGGCTACCTTGGGCTACTGCGGGCCCCTCTCGCTCCATCCTGTGCGCTTGGCTCCGTTCTCCCTCCTTGGACACCGTGGTTGCCCTGCCAGCCCACACGCATTGCTCGCAGCTCCGATTTAACCTTTGCTTTTTCAACTGTTCAGAGATGCCCAGGGGCCACTGCAGTGTTTCCAGGGTGAGGGCTTCAGCTCCCACAGCCCATGGCCAGAACATCTCAACTTAATCAGTCTTATATATTAGGGGTCCTGGACTGGAGCAGGTTCTTCTGTGGGAAGAGTTCAAGGCTTTAAACAAGGTGAAAGCCAGCAGGTAATAAATAACCCACATCCTCCTCTGGTACCCTCACCGGTCTGTCGGTCTCCCTCTGCCCACACTCTACCCTGATGGCCTTGGCTTTGCCCAGCCCTCGCCCGGCTGCGCTTCCCTGTGTGCCTTTCCAGATGCTGCACACAAAATTTATGTCGGAGCCTTCTTGGCCCACCTCAGCCCATGCGGTTGTGCTCCTTTCCTTTTTCTTCAGCGGGAGTGTACATTTATTTATTTATTTATTTTTGGTTTATAAAATTTATTAAAAGCTAACGTTATTCATCTTCTATCCCATGAGCATCCATTCAGCTGCATTTCAACTTGGCCTGCTACCTGCATGGATGTTGTCATAGACGCCTGGAGATCCTCAGGGTAACAGGTCTGCCTTTGTTAACCCTCTTTGCTCCAGGCCTGTAGCCAACCCAGCTGTTCACACCTTTATTTTAAACGTCTCCAAAATCTGCACCCCAGCGTGCCATCCATCGGTGAAAGTGTGTATCCCACAGCAAAAATAAGTAAATAAGTGAGTGAATAAATAAAATTAAAGCCAGTCCAGACATGTCAAAGACTCAAGTCCACCATTCCAGTTTCCAGTTGGTTCTTCTGGTGCTGTCGGCCCGGGGCAGGAGTGTGACGCTCACGCTGTTGGACCCCAGCAGCTGACCTGCCTTGGGCACAGAGCTAGAAATCAGACACAGAGTCCCCGATAAAACATACTGTGCAGCCACATTAAACGTTAACATCATGAATCTTTCAGCCACAGAACAGTTTTCTCAGAAATCCCGTCTGCCCACTGCTCCTAAACCATCGCAGGCATAAGGACAGCATATATTTCACTGAGGTCGGCAAAGGCTGTTGAATCACCGAAGGAGGGCGTACACGGAAGCGCGCCCCTCAGGAAGTTTGGTGGGAGTTGTGGAGTGCCTAGATCGTCAGCCTGGGGAGCTGGGGGTCTCACCACCCTCGACCTCCAACCTGGAGGCAGCCCACCTACACTGGCTGTGGATCAGCTAGGACAGTTGTTTAGGTACAATTGTGTTTAACTCCTTGCTGTGCCCTTTGGTAGCTGTGTGACCTTGGGCAAATTTGCCCATCTGTGAAATAGAGATTTTAATACCTACCATGCTGATGCGTTTTGGGATTCCTTATAAATAAATAAGGAAGGCCTTGACTGGTGTAGCTTAGTGGGTTGGGTGTTGTCCCACAAACCGAAAGGTTGCTAGTTTGATTCCCGGTGAGGGCCCATGCCTGGGCTGCTGGGCTGTGGACCAGGTTCCTTTCCTTTTAAAACTCATTTGATGTATTAAAGTGGTAAAAACAATTTATTCAGGAAAGCTATTGCAATCAGGGAAGAGAGACCTCAGTACAGAAGTGGGCTTAATTTGAACACAGCAAGGAAAAGTGGGGATTTCTAGCCACAGAGCAGTGTTGGGGGTTAGTGCGTGGAAACTGCCGGGCAGCAGCAGCGGTAAAGGGGGTTCTCCCCCAGCAGGGTTCTTGGTGAAGGCAGGCAGGGCGATCAGACATGGGGGGGGGCGAAATTGGGGAATGGGAAGCCTGAGGAGATACCCAGGCCAGTCAAATATCAGGGTGGGGGCTTCTGGATAAACCAGCTTAACAGGATTCTTGCTTTTGAGGACAAGGCTCGAAGATGGGCCTAGTGGTGGAAAAAGTGGCTCACAGGAGCCTGACCAGTTCGGTCAAGGAGAGACACTCGATCAAGATGTGGAGCCATGAGCTGCACTTGGACACTGCCCGTTTTGCAGGACGCCAGTTTCTCGGGGTGGTGGTAAGCCGCTGGGGCTCAGGTGGCACTTTGTCCTTGTCTACGCCGCTCTTGACACAGGGCAGCACAGGTGATGTACCGGTGTGTCCAGCAGGGGGCAGTGCTCGCCTGCAGATGACCGTGTTGGGATTCCAGGCAGGGGCTGGAAAATCTTTCACTATTTTTACTGTCCACAAACTTCTACCCTGAGAGTCAGCCCCTCGCCTCGCCTCGCCTCACCGCGCCCCCTGCGCCAGCCTGAGACAAGCAGCAGAGCAAGCAGCAGGGATGCCGGTCAGGCCAAAGGACAGTGAGGGCGGTCTCATGGCCGCTCTGAGGTGCTGGTGCTGTCGGGGCAGGTCCACCTGGGGCCTGCCACCCCTCCTGTGCCCAGAACTGTCGGTAGGAGCTGGCCAGCTGGAGCCATGACCGTAGGAGGCCTGGGAGGGGATGCAGCGGGGACAGCCTCTGCTGCTGCCCTCTGGGGAGGGAGGGAGTCACGCAGTTCCCTTTTCCCATAGCCCCAGAGCAAGTGAATTTCCGTACTGGCGTGGGTGGGGGTGGGGAGTCCTATCCCAGGAAACAGATGGGCAGCTTCAGAGCCGAGGGAAATGGCAGCTCCAGGCTTCCTGCCATCCCACGCAGCCGCATTTATAGGGTGCGAGGAAAGGGTGGCCTGGAGCAGGGAGGCTCTTCAGCCACTCCAGGACTTTTAGCCTGGTCTCCTGAGGGACAGACTAAAGAGCCTGGCACAGGGCTCGGTTCTTCTTCTCTGGCTGGAGTTGAAGTGGGAAATCAAGCAGCCAGAAAGTCGCTGACCTGGGAGGAAGAGTGCTCTGGTTTGCCTCTTGGAGCCTGCTTCTTTCTGTTTAAAATTAGGGGGACAACTCCCACCTGTCCCCTTGGGATGCTCCCACCTATCTCAAGGCTGAGGGAGGGGACACATGAAACACTCTGCCATCTTGTGTCAAAAACTAGGCACAGCTCCTGGCACATGGAAGCACTTAACAGTGTTTCCTGTCCCTCACCCTCTTTCCTCAGTCACGTCCTTTGGGCCAGCCATGTGGTGTGGGTGTTGGGGTTGGCGAGACAGCGTATGTGGGAAGAGTCATGGGAGCCCCCGTCCACCTGCTCAAGTGGAGGACCCACGTTCAGGTCACCTTTGGTCTTCTCATCCTGCAGGTCGGCAGCTCCTCAGAAAGCCTGGGTTTGCCTGCTGGGGCCCTTGTGAGGTGTTGATAAGTGAGGGCGACCCCTGGCCTGCCTGGTGTTGGCCTGGAGGTAGTGACCTTCCCCCAGCACTTCCCCGCACTCCCTGACGGCACTGATCTCCCCATCTCTGCCAGGAGCAGTCTGTGTCCTTTGAGGCAGACCTTCTCAGCTCTTTGCCTGAATCCTGGGTTCACGTGCCCAGGCTCCCTTCGGCACACCTGGACTTGGACTAGCAAACAAGAAGCTGCAGGGTGGGCTGAGGGAGTTGGGTGATTGTGCAGCCCTGGTTCATAATTACTCCCAGTTCACCGGCATCCAGGCATCCCAGCAGAGCTACTGAGCTAGAGCCAGACCAGGGAGATGGCGAGGGAGTGCCGGAGAGGGTAGATTTGGCCTCAAGACTCACACTCCAGCAATTGGGAGGAGTTCAGCTAGCCAAGGAGCCTTGGAGCCTTTATGCAGGACGGGGAAGTGGGGCAGCAGGGGCCAGCCGGCCTTGCAGCTGAGCGCAGAGGATGCTCACTCTGGGACCTCGGGCGAGTCAGTTCTTGTTTATGGCCTCAGTTTTCTCCGTGCAATGAATGAAAAGAAGGTACTCAAGTGACCTCTCTCTAAGACCTCTCTGCCACTAGTGGGAGAAGATTCTAGATGTGGGGGCACAGAGCGCTAGGACCCAAAGGCAGCGGAGAGAAGGCCCCGGAGGGAAGGAGCTTCGGGGAGTTTTGCAGTTCCATAATTGTCATGTAACCAGGCGGCAGTTAGTCTGAGCTCAGTCATTTCTGCCCTTGGCTCGGCACTCTTCTTCCTTGGGAGGAGAAGACAACACCCCTTGCTTTGCCAAGGCAGGCATCAGCAGGGCTGAGGGCCAGACGGGGGTTTCTAAAGGCAGAGAAAATCTCCCACTGAGAGGCTGGCGGTCTCTGGGTTTGGAGAAGGACACATTTCTAGAATGCCCCGCGGGACATGCAGAGCCATCAGGACGAGGGAGGGAGTCCTTCACTCCTATGGCATGTGAAGTGAATTCTGCTTTTCTGGAGGACTGTTGGCCATATCTAAAGAAACCACAAATGTTGGTGGCCCTTGATCCACCTATAGGACTGAGCCCTGTGTAGGGTGTTTATAAACACTCGTACGTGGAAGGATGTTGATTATAGCATTGCGTGTAACTTCAAAGCACAAACAAACAGGAAACAGTGTCCACCAGTGGAGAGGTTTGTGCAGTTGTGGCCCGGCCTCTCAGTGGACCCTGGCGGTGGCTCCCAAAGGTGAGTGGCTGGGTCTCGGTGCTGCTGTGGACAGTCCTTAAGATGGACGTGAGTGAGCAAGGCGCAGCATTCAGCAGACGGTGGCCCCTTATTGTGTGGCCTGTGAGCTAAGGGCAGTTTTTACATTTTTAAATGGTTAACCAGAAAAATGAAAAGACACACAAAAGCATATGGAATTCAGATTTCAGGGTCCATAGTGTTTTACTGAAACACCACGCTCGCTCACTTCTGTGTCGCCAGGGAGCGCAGTCGCACTGCCAGAGGTGAGTGGCTGTGACAGGGTCTAGAAGTGTGCCTGGCCCGTCACGGAGGAACGTGCCGCCCCACGCATGCAGCGCGGTGCCTCCCTCTGTTCCCATCTCGGCTGCTGCCTGCCGTTCCCCCGGAGGCGGCTCCCCTGGCAGAGACACCGGGGCAGGAAGGGAGCCTTGCATTTTTCATCGTGTATCATTCTGCTCAGTTTTAACTTTCTGCCCTCTGTGTATGCTTACTTTATTTTTAAAGTCATTTGGGGCTGTTGGTGAGGATGTTGTAGAGCGTTATTTGAAACTTTGTTTTGTGGTTTTTTTTTAATGTTCGCTGAAGGAAGCAAGTAGGAGGAACAAGGCCTGGTTTGAGGTTTTCCTTTCTTTCCAGGCGGGGGCCACGTGTCTCCTCTGTGCTCCTGTTGTGGAAACTGGCCCGTTCGTCTGTAGGTTCATCTGTAGTGCTGCAAGTCACTCGGGGCTCTGCTGGCAAGACTGGCCCCTTCCTCCCTGGCCTGCGCCTCTGGGGAACAAACTCTCCAGGCTGCTGGTCAGGGGCAGCCAGCGCCAGGCCAAGGGGTCATGACTGCAGAGGCCTTCCTTGACGCACCAGAACAATGTCCCCGAGGAGAGCCTGTGCCGTCTGCCTCTCTGGTTTCATTCTTGAGAGTTTTCTGTTGCTGGGGAAGGGCATGGAGGGATTGGCAGCTTGGTCCTGCTTGAGTC
Source organism: Macrotus californicus (assembly GCA_007922815.1). Classification (NCBI taxonomy): domain Eukaryota; kingdom Metazoa; phylum Chordata; class Mammalia; order Chiroptera; family Phyllostomidae; genus Macrotus; species Macrotus californicus. Next base: position 5,456 of record VMDR010003000.1, on the reverse strand, counting down.
GCTGCAAAGGCTGATGCAGCCAGGACACCAGCGCCCCCAGGAGGCCTGTTTGGAGGCAGAGCCTGGTAGGAAACAGCAAGGGTCACAGGAGGGCTGGAATGACACAGTGGGCTGGATGGGCCACTGGAGGCTGTGTGGTCCGAATGGCTCGTGGCTCAGAAGGGGAAACCGGGACTAGAGAGGAAGGGGGATTTGCTTGAGATCCCCTGGCTAGTGAGTTGGCAGAACTGGGGCTCAAGGCCAGGTTTCCTCCTCCTGTCCATGAGTGAACTTGAGGAGCTCATGTCTGCAGCCTGGGCATTCTCTGCTCAAGCTAACCACAGCCGTGAGGACGGGAATCTCCAGAAACTTGTGGACTCTTGCCTGGTCTGTCTTGCTTTATGGTTGGGGTATGTATATATCCACCTATCCGTGAAACTGAGCCCTTACCAAAGGCAGAGCCTATGTCTTAGCAGCTCTGGCCCCTGTGTGTGTAGTAGGCTTAGTAAATGTTTGCCAGTTGGGGCATCATTATGAACCACTGGGACACCCAGTCAATCAACCAGAAACCCTTTGGGGATTTGGTAATGATGCTGCCTCCTCCACAGCTTCCCTCGCCTTGTGCCGACTGTCCTGGGCTCCAAGGCTCCTTTTTCCTAGAGTGTACCTCCCACTACCCGCCCATGCTCAGCTGCATGTCAGCTTCTTGGCTGGCCCCAGGCCTAAGCACTGCCGGTGTCACTGTCGGTCAGCCCAATGTCAGGAGCCTCTGCTCTGTGTGCCGCCCAGAGCCCTGAGCCTCTGAAGCAGGGCTCCTGGCCTTGTGGCAGGCTGAGTTGTGGCGGGTGCTCCCTCTAGAGTCCTCACCAGTCAGTGCAGCCGTTGTGGCACACTTCACAGGAGACACTTGCTGTCCCCCAGCTGCTCAGCCCGGGCTCCTGGTCGGGGCTTCCCTCCCCTGTATGTGCCAGAGCAGCGCTGTTGAATGTGGTGGCCATCAGCCATATTCAAATCTAAATTTCAATTATTAAAATTAAACGAAACCAAAATTCAGTTCTGTAGTCACACCACTCATACCTCAGGTGCCCAGTAGCCAAATGTAGCTCCTGGCTGCCACACGGGCAGCTCAGGTGTAACGCATTTTCATCCCTGCAGTGAGTTCTACTGCATAGTTCCATGGAGCAGGTGATTTTGCCCTCGAGAGGACATTGGACAATGTCCAGAGACATTTCTGGTTGTCCTCACTTGGGGAGGGGGTGCTACTGTCTCATGGTTGCAGTGGGGAGAGGCCGGAGGTGGGGTTAGAGGTAGAGATTCAGGTTGAGGGGTCCGTCTCATCTGGTGGGGGAAGCCCTTCTCCTCAGGTTTCGTAATCTGTCCCAGACGTAGGGTGGGCCAGATGGGGCCAGAAGTGGAAGGGGAGGTTTCACTCCAAATTCTGTTTTCATTTCCCTTCCCTGACTCCAGGAACTCCAGGTGGGGTTGCTGATGCGTCTTCAGCAGAGAAAAGGAGACCAGACTTGCCAGCTGGTTTCAGGAAGATGTCACTATAAATGCCAGGCAAAATGTAGGCAGCTCTTATAACAGGGTCTGGCCAAGCCCTGGTCACATCACACGGAGAGAGTCAGGTTAAAAATATTAGATACTAAGACAGTTGCAGTGGTCTTGCCAGGGGACTACGCACAGAACTGCCTTTCAGGAGTATGTGGGAGACTGTTTTAATGCCAAGCCCTGCTTCTGCCAGGGCCCAGGAGTATGTGAGAGGAAGCCAAGAAAGGTCCTTGCCCTCAGGAGTGTTCTGTCCTGCCAGGACTCTGGCATAGTCTGGGAGAAAGGTGAGGGTGAATGAGTGAATAGTCTGAGTAATTTAGTGTCTCAGAAGGTAGCACAACTTGCTTTTTTTTTAATGTCGCAAACTCGGGGCCCAGCCTTTGGCTCCCAGGACTTTTTGGCATAGTGAATGAAAGTGAAGGAACAAAGGCACAGAGTTGGTGAATCAGATCAAGTGACATCCCTCTCAAACCAGAAAAACTGGCCTAGGCCTGCTGGACAGCACTGGAGTCAGGGTCACTTCCAAGGAGAGGTGGCTGCTTCAGTGGGGTCAGGGTAGGGGCACTGGGAAGGATGTGGCCCTCACATACTTTTCACATTACTCTTTAGGTAAAGACAGTGACCCCAGGAAGCTCCCTAACACCTGTGTGCCCTGGGAAGGTAGCCAGAGAGCCATCAATTGAGAGACTGGGGGAGGGGCTTAGAGAGAAGGTCTCAAGCAGGGTCTAATGCCCAGGGCGGGAGCCCTACCTGGACCCCTGGCTGGCCCTGAGACCCTGAGGGGATCCCAGGGGGATGGAAAGGGTAGAGCATGAAAGAGGAGGGAGTCCCTAAACAGAGCCATTACCAAAGGAATGCTTCTGAAGCCCAGCCCCAGGTACAGCCTTCACCTGCAGCCCTGGCAGGCGGTTTGGGAGCTGGGGAGTGGAGGGGACTAGATCTTCAGGAAGCAGTTTTCCAAGTTTCGGAACAGAGGAGGTGAGCTGGGTTGTTCTCAGGTGGCAGGTTACTCCAGGTGGCTGGGAAGCTCTTAGAAGTAAGGCAGCGGTACCCGTGAGGAAAGAAGGCAGTGCTGAGAAGCTGATAGGAGTGCGCGGAAACCCCCCTGTTGAAGGAAATGGGGAAGTAGATGGAAGGAAGGACATGTAACCAAAGGTGAAGGGGGCAGATGGTCCAGAGTGAGCTGAAGCTTGTGGCAAAACTCGGGACGACCCAGAAGAACGACGCACGGTGCCTGCTGTCGGAGGCCAGTGGCACAACGTAAGGGTGCCCAGGAAGGAGTCGGAGGGACCAGAGTCCTGTTTTGTTTTCAACTCTCCTCTGAGCTTGAAGAAGTAGGCCAGGTTGTGGTAGGAGGAACACGGGCCGCAAGTGGACGAATTCATCTCGTGACCTTGGCGAGTTCTGTCTTGGGGTGCTGAGGTTGTAGCTGGTGACCTGCAGGATGTGTGGGAGGCAGCAGAGGGGCTGGAGGCTGCACATGATTGATGTCTGTTCTTCAGAAGGACGAGGGAGGCGGGCTCCACGGATGGCTACAGAGAAGCTTTTAGCACTTAGGAAAGGTGGTTCCTGGGCTTGACTGTGCTCGCCTGGAATAAGGCATATCAATTTCACTTTGCTTTTTTGAGTATTGGACAAAGTATTTTTGGATTTACGTGAGGTTTTGATGTAATCTTAGGACCTCCCCTGACCACCTGGTGGTGGTGTCAGCATGTTTGTAACCAGTGAAAGATTCCGCTTGGGAAGGATTCTTCCCCATGCCCGTGGACCTTATGGAAGGGCTCTGCTCTGGATCTCGTTCCGTTCGTGGTTTGGATTCGTGTCTCAGGGCTGTACTGACGGTCGCGGTGCTGGCTGAGAACAGGCCGGGAGGGGCAGGGCCGAGACACCAGGAGCTCTCCACAGCTTGCGTAAACGGCGGGCCGGCTCTGGAAAGGCGGACACTAGACACTACCGCGTGAAAGGGAGAAACTGCATTTGGGGCCAGAAAGGCTAACGGCGTGGGCACACTCCAGGGCTTGTGGCTCAGTGGGCACATGGATGAGAAGGACTCTTTTGGATTTTTGCTGATCGCACACAAACTACATGTACATCAGCAGGAGGATGTAGCTTCTAGAAGAGTCGGTGCGGGTGCAGGCATTGACAGACACTCAGAGGGTTCCGGGGACGTGATGCTCCAGGTTCCCTGAGCCTTATGCCCCGATACCTCAGGCTCCTAAAGACAGAAGAATCTCTGACCTCTGAGTTCTTCAGTTCTGGGAAATTTCCTTTCCTTTCCTTTGTAATTTCCTCCCTTCTGTTTTTCTCTTCTCTCGTTCTGGAGCTCACGGAACCCTGGAGGTGATCTGATGTTTTTCATCTTCCCTGCCATTGTCTATCTCTTTATCTTTCTGTTCTACTTTCTGGATGATTTCTTGTACATTTATTTTGAGTTTTATTTTTCTTTTATTGATTGTAGAGAGAGGAGAAGGGATGGAGAAAGAGAGGGAGAGAAACATCAATCAGCTGCCTCTTGCATGCCCCCTTACTGGGGACCAAACCTGCAACCCAGGCATGTGTCCTGACCGGGAATTGAGCCGGCAACGTTTTGGCTTATAGGATGACGCCCAACCAGCTGAGCCACACTTGCCAGGGTGACTTATATTGAGTTTTTGATTTCACTCTTCATAATTTTAATTTCCAAGAGTTCTTTTTTATTCCCTGCGTGTTCATTAAAAACAAAATAGCATCCGATCTTGTCTGATCTGATCTGATTGGATCTGCCAATACCTCTTTCCACTTCCACTTCTATCTTCCAAAAATGTGTTTATGTACCGTAACTGCATCTTGTTTTGTTGGGGTTTTGCCCTCTTCTCTTTGTTCTAGGCGGTCCATCACGGAGCCCCTTACCCCTTACTTCAGTGGACTTGGGGGAGCGGGGTTTAGCCCACCTTGTTTAGCTGGGAGTTCGTCCTTTCACTCAACCTTTTGCACACCCTTTTTTTCTAAGTGCATCTGTTTGGACACCTTTGATGTGATTCATGGATTTAAAAGCATCTAATGTGAGAGTCTGAATTTTGACCAGGGAGTCTATCCCATTGTATATTTACTATAGTTACTATTCTGTAGGACTTCTGCCATCTGATTTAATGCTTTGTACTTGCCATGTGTTCTTTGCTTCTTTTTGCCTTCCTTGTCCTTATTGTATGGATTGAATTTTCTCTGCTCCTGTTAAACTTAAATACTACCCTTCTCACAGTTCTCTCTGTCTCCCCGTGCCCTGCCCCGCCCCCCCCATCACTGTCTCAGCACCGTGCCGCCTCCCTCTGCTGTCCACACCTGTGTCGGTTCCTCACTGCAGTGGAGGGATGTCAACTCTGTCCATTTGCCATCTTGTTCAGAACTGGACAAGGCTTGTTCAGGGCTGTCCTAGAGGGGTCTCCAGAGCTCAGTGGGAGTTTGATTTAAATGGTCTTTAAAAAAGGTCTCGGAGGTTTTGAGCAAGTTCTGAGGATGGTAGATTCTTAGGGGGAAGTGAGAGGGAGAATGGACAAGTCCAGGAGCTTTCCAGTAGAGCTGGAAACAGCAGACCTTCTGAAGTTCTGCTGTGGGCTCTCTTTCTGAGACTTCTACTCCCTGCTTTGCTCTTGTTTTTTTTTGTTTTTTGTTTTTCTGATTTTGTAGGTCAAAACCAGCAGAATATCTGGAGTTTTTGAGATTTTTTTTTATTTTTAAAAATATATTTTATTGATTATGCTATTACAGTTGTCCCATTTCCCCTCTTTTATTCCCCTCTGCCCCGCACACCCCCTCCCACCTGCACTCCCCCCCTTTAGTTCATGTCCATGGGTCATATATATAAGTTCTTTGGCTTCTACATTTCCTATACTATTCTTAACCTCCCTCTGTCTATCTTCTACCTACCATTTATGCTTCTTATTCCCTGT